>WYDI02013845.1:0-35540 GCA_009867235.2 Psittacus erithacus | reverse complement strand
CAATTAGAAGTTATCTTTTTTTTTTTTTTTTTAATAGATATATGCTAATGCTAATATCATGGTGTTGATGTATCTGTATGCTGATTCATTTTTGCATCTGGTATGTTCTCTACTCAATGAATTCACTCAGTTGTTAATATTCTGTACAGCAGCATATATTTCATTAGATGTTTTTCCCTCCTGCCGTGATAGATATCTCTGAAGAAACATTTATCACTGATTACTGCAGAAAACATTCTTGAATTGTGAGCTGTGTACTGAGTTTCTCTTTCTTTTGATTTCTTGACTTACTCTGTCTTGTAAAATAGATATGTAAAAAGTCATTTCCAAGATAAAATCTCCTGTGTGGGCCTCCCTTTAATTACAACCAATTATTAGGTTCAATTTTTTTCTACTATTAAAGATGCTGCATTATTTTATTAATATTTCCATTAATTGAGACAATCTCGCAACTTTTTTTTTTATCTTGAAGAAATGACTCAAGAGCCTTGACTATTTATTTAAATATATATTTTAAAAAAAAAGAAGAAACCATCTGCTGTGTGTAGGTGTTTTCTGTTGTTAAAGGGAGTGTATTTGTTTATATTGTGAATATATATATATGCATATAAATAAAAGTAGAACAGCATTCTGCATCGGAAGCTATTTCTGTATCTGCATATGGCAATTATATTTGAGATATTGATATTTTACTTCAACACACAGAAATGCGCATGGCCTTGATGTGTAACTGACTTTATCCTATCCCTATGGGGTACAACACAGTGTGGAGTGCCCTGATAAGGTAGAGCACATGAGTTGGCTGTTGGGCATTCTTGAGGAAAAAAGGTGGCGAGGTTTGGAGTGATGCAGATTGGAGTCCACTGCAACATAGTCATTGATGATATGTTGCACGTTTAAAATTCCATCAGACTTTTTTTTTTGTGTGTGTGATTTAGTACACAATGCCCTCTTCCCTAAAGAGTCTTCCTGTCATTAGTGATACCTATGTATCTGGAAGGATGGGGTTTTTCTCTGGGGTCCCAGTTGTCCACTAACGTCTGATGACACATTTATGTCTCTCCAGGGTCACAGTCATCAGACTCCTTGTCAAATGGCTTGATCAGCAACACTGCTGAGAAGCCAGAACTTCTCACCAGGAGACATGACCTGCCTGGTAGTGACCAAACTAAATCTTTATTTTCAGTTTATTAGGAACCATAAAGATTTTTACAAATAAACAAAACCCTATCAAAACAATATGGTGAAACAGTGATTTTGAAGGCTAATCACTGCCTAGACAGCCTAAGAGTCAGCAATGGATTAAAGATCTTCAGAAAGAAGATCGCTATGAGAAGCTGTAATGAAAAGCATTCCCATGGCCACTGTCTTACAGTTATGGATGTAGTGGACTGGTCCCATACATCTAGTATGACTATTTTGGACAAAATGGACGAAATACTGTTTTGTCACTCCTCTGATCCACAGTAAGCCTTGATTCATTGGGCAGCACTTTTTAGTTGTCTCTCCTTTTGGATTTGCTGTGTCTCAGTTTGCAATTGCCCATAAGCAGAGAGTGACCTCTCAGTCCTCAACTGGACATAAAGACGCACAAGGCAGAGCAAAATTTTGCTCTGAACTTTCATTAAAGGAAAACCTTTAGGAATATATACATCTTCAGAAAGGACCTGGAGCATAATGAACTATTCAGGACCAGTAAGAACTGCAATGGGCCTCAGAAGAAACAGCAATTACTTACTCCATCTTCTTGCTGTATACCTTAGACATGAATCCAGACAGCCCACTCCTACACTAGTGAAATATTTGCCTTCTGCCCTTGGTGTTTTAGGAGTGTCTCTCACCCAGCATTTCATTTGGACTGCCAAACTATAAGGCCAAGAACAAAAGGTCTTCTTTCTGTCTGATTTTCTATGAGCATATTTTATTCAGTAGTTTCAAAACTCTACATATTTTATAAACATTAGCTGGATTCATCACTTGTGTCTTCATAATCTTCTTCCAGGAATTAGCTCTTTGCTTTCCCAGAGAATATTACAAGTGAGATATGTCTGTTCCATTTTAAATTTACTGACACTTTCCAGATAGATCACATGACCAGTTCCCAGACTTCTAGAATTTAAACTAATCTCTTAAGCATGCAGTACAGTGAGTATCTGTCTCTGATGTCTTCCATCAGACTCCAAAGCCAAAGGTTTCTAGGAAAGGAAGGAAATGTGTCAAGCTAGTACCTGCTCTAAACCCTGTGACTTGTTCTATCCAACTGCAGATGTCATTGTGCAAGGATGAGGTGGTCCTGAGTGTAAAAGAACCCAGTAAAATTGGAGGATGAAAATGAGTCCAATGCGTATTGATAAATACAGAATTTCTTTGAAGATCTATAACGCCCCATGAACTAAAATAGGCTTCCAGGGATTCCTGTTTTCATGAGGACAACATAAAGGTGTCAGTCCTAGAGTCAGTCTTACTGTCCCTGGCCAACTACAGAAGGAACTGTAACTGCAACACTGGGAATATATTTTTTACAACACTGACTTGATTTTAATTAAACAATTATTTAGACAATTTAGTCACGTACATAAGTGCTATCATTCTCTTGCTTAAAGACTAAACCCAGATTATGAAATGTGGCAGCCCTTCAGCCTTCCTAGTGAAGCTAAGCTGTTAGACTGAGATGGAGAGCCACAAAATAGAAGCAAAGTGCTGCTTGTTGATGAGCAGTCTTTCTGCGAGCAGGGGCTTGGACTATGGGGACACCCAATCACCTGTGTATTTTAGTCAGTGGTCTCTAGTACAACATGAATAGCAGTGGGAGTCAGGACTGGAGCCCCCATAACTTTTAAAATACTAGTTTCCATCTTATTTTCTCTATTAGCCTTTCTGCCTTACAAAAGTAAATGTGAAAATTCCCTTGCAGAAAATGAGAAAAGAAGTCTGTCCCCTCTATATAGATGGCTGTTTGAAAGCAGCTTTTCAGAGGGTGATTTACGTCCCAGTCTCCAGTTCAGGTTAAAGAATAAGGGAGCATTAGCCTGTCTTCATGATTTCAACCTAAAGAACTAGATTAACAAACTGGGTTCTTTCACTGAAAGTTACCATTTTGGCATGTCTTCTACTTCATCTCTAATTGCTTGTAGGTTTTGTGTGCTTGATCTGATACTGATATAGAAATAATCATAGAATACTCTATCTAATGGAAAGAAGTAATGAAAAGGCAAGACCAAAAGACATGTTAACAGTATGGTATTGAAATATGCTTCTAGGACTGAACAGCTGAGTAAAGTGCCAAAATGAGTAAGATAATTTGAACACTGACTTTGCAGGATAAATCCTGTTTTAAAGAGCAAATAAATTTCTAAAATAAAAATGTTCGAGAGTTTGGTTTCAGAGGTGTTCTACATGATCTTTGTACTTCAAGACACTTAGGAGTTAGAAAACTGAAAAACATTAATAGATTTAAAATCTGTTAGGGATTCAGTCTTGGGTTTTATCCTAAATGTCATAATCCTCATCATTGTTTTGCATGGATTTGTTGCTTGTGTAGGTGTCTTTTGTGTTGCTCTTGCTGATAGTATCATTGTTCCCACCAAATATATTACATTTTGTTCTTTAATGATCAATCACTCCACTTCTCTATTCACAAAAGCAGCAAGAGGGGTACTAGTTTCTTTCCTCCCTGCTGAGCAGAACTTTTTATGTGGTTTTCTCACAATAGACAGTAAGTAGAAATAGAGACTGGTTACCATGAATTGCTGCTATGGATATGAGTTTTTTATCTTTGTCACTGTTCTAAGACTGCATGGGGTTCTTGTTAGCACATTAACCAAAAGACATTTAATACTGAGTATAAATATATTGCGTTAGGAAACTATACTGCCCATCCAATTTGGTTATAGTCCATTCTACAGAAACAAATGTCAA
Organism: Psittacus erithacus; assembly: GCA_009867235.2. Taxonomy (NCBI): domain Eukaryota; kingdom Metazoa; phylum Chordata; class Aves; order Psittaciformes; family Psittacidae; genus Psittacus; species Psittacus erithacus. Next base: position 31,622 of record WYDI02013845.1, on the reverse strand, counting down.
TGGTGTATTTTCTCTGTAAGTTATAAAACTTCAAAACTGTCATACAAAACCTTTAGTGTAGATGTTAGTAAGAGCTAACAGACAGCCTCATAGGGTGCATAAAAATGTCTAGAACTGAGCTAAAGAACATATACATATAAGCCTTTACCAACAATATATCGAACATTTTCAAATTACTCATTAAACAAAATTTGGAGAAAATAAACTTCTGATATTCTTTGTATGGTGTTCTTTATGCTTTTGCTGACATACATTTAGATCAGTACTATTTTCACTATAGAACATTAAACAGCACATCTTGCCTGAAGATATCCACCTCTGTGGATTTCAAAAATTGCAAACATAAAGCAGCAAGGTGGACAAATCAGTTTGATTCAGCCGCATAAGAATATGGGTTATACTTCTTACCAAGATTAAATAAATGACACTTGAATGACTGCTGTGTGTGAAATGACTTGATTTGTTTCACACAGACAGTCAGTATTGTGTTGGCAATGTGTCTCAAATGAAGAATAACAAAAGGAAATAACTCTTGCATTTGTTATTTGACTGTGGTAGAAATACAATACCACAAGTTACTATTAGTGAAAAGTTCTTGAGGTCATTCTGCAACCCTCTCTTATTTCATTTTAGGCTTGATGAAGGTGACATTTTCAAAGACCTTCAACCTTGAGTCATGTAAAATATGCAGATGGATATTTGCATATGCAGGCTGTGCTCTAGCACACACAGAAGCATGCATTGTAACTATGAGCTACTTCTCTAGTCTGCTTGAAAAAATCACAGCTTGTGTGACATGTATACTGAACATTTGTACCCAAAGAACACTTCAGCCTATTCTTGAGTGTTACTTTTAGTACTAAACAAAGAATTGGAAAATAAAACCAATGGAAGATAATATTTTTAGCAATATACAATAATATTTTGTAGGACCAAGAAGTAGCACACTAATGCTTAACCTTATGGAGTGTTGTATGCCCTGTCTTCACTCTGTTGAGTAATTTAGCTCTTATAAAATAAAATTTCAGGATCTGTTCAGGTTCTTATCAGTTGAGAGAGTGTTGTAAGGAGCTAGACCACTGCAGTCTGGGACTTGGTCCAAAGTCTCTTTAAATCTCTTGAAAGACTGGTGATGACTGGTCATACTGTATCTCAGGCACATGCTTCGTGTGTGTGGGATTCTTAATCAAATATAAAAGTTTTGCCAGGGAAACAGACATATGACTGATTTGCTTTGTCAAGGTCTATGAAAAAAATGAGATTATCCTGTCAGTACGTAATGGCAATTATCTTGTGCTGCTTGGCTTCTGAGGTACTTCCTTGTAACTTGAAGTAATTCAATACTAATTGACTGAATACACTGAACCAGGGATATCATGTCATTAAATTAAGTTAAAATAGCTTTGTAGCAACTCAGCAGCAACTCACCTGGTGTTGCACAGATCATCATCAGTTATCCCTGGTGTCCCTAGAAAGTATTGTGTTTTACTAGGACTTTTATTGCTGGGATGCATCAGTTTGCATATGAGCTACTGAATGTGAGATTAACAATCCATACATCCTGCTTGTTTTCTTTGGGTGGCAAATGAAATAATTTTTAAAAATTAATTATGGCTTCTCTTCCCTTGATGTTTGATCTCACAGTAATGTTATTAATGCTGAGATATGAAATGATCATAAACCCAGGGTTTGTTTTAAACTCACTGAGCACACTTTGAGAATATCCATGAAGCAATTTAATTACCTGCTCTTCAAAGGGTACACAACAAACATGACTGCAAGAAACTGCGTAAATACAGGCTTTGTTTAAAAACTGTCAGAGTAGGCAGATTTGGATTTATCTGAGTGGATTTATTTACTTTGACAATTTATGCCTTGACTTAGTTCACTAAAGTACTCAGCGGATGAGGCATTTCATAGATTTCTTTTGGAGTAAGCATGCACTAATATTCATAGATAAACATCTGCTGAGAATACGTTCACAAACACATTGCATTTTGATAGAAAACTTCATGCAGCAAACCCACAGAAGGGAACTTTTGCTATGTGCATAATACATGATTAATGGGCAACTGAGAACAGGCCTTGAATGCCATGTTCTTAATGAAGAACACTACAAATAATTTATATTAAGAGGGAAATTTATTATCTGGAATTGTTCAAGAATAATCCTCACTAAACCCAGAAAAAAACAGGCTGTCATGGCTCTGAGAGAGCTCCGTGCAGGAGTTTTGCTGCTGCTGCCTGCGGCTGCAGGTGTCCCTGTCCTTGGGCTCTGGGAAGAGAGTCCTGGCTGTCCCTGTCCCCAGGGAGGTACTTGATGCCAGGGCTGCCCTGTTGCCCCCCAGCTTTCTTGGCTAGAAGTGAGATGGGATCTGCCTGCCAGCCCCTGCCTTTTCTGGCTGCCCAGGCACCTCCAAGCCTCCTCCACGCCTCCTCCACAGGGAGCTGCCAGTCTGAAGGGTTCCAACCCTCTGCCTGGAGACTAGGGCTTCTGGGATGAGTAGGGAGAAATAGTGGTTTTTGATTGTATGTTTTTGAGAGTTAAACGCTTTGTTTAAGAATTAGACATGAAAAAAAGACTATGAACACCGGAGGAACTGCAGGTAACCACATTTTATTTAAGACATCGCTATAGCCTTCAGATATGTTTCACAACTCAACCACTGCTAAATCCCGTAGAAATGAAAAAAGTACCTTAGAGAGTCAAGTGACTAAAAGATAAATTAAAACTGCCAGTTTAAAGTGGACTTGAGGATCTTCATCACAATGGTGAATGCAGTATAAAATCACATAGTGTGGGAAAAATCACAACCCTGCTTCATTGACAGCAGCAAATCATTTATGTCCAAGATAAGCCCGATGACAAAACACCTCCACAGCAATAGCATGGTATGAAGTATAAGATTCTTCAGGGACTGCAAGGAAGACACACTTCCTCTGGAAATCCCTGATCTGCATGCCATGCTTCTTATTCCTGGACTGGGGAATACTTTACAGAAAAGATAATCTGTCATCTCCTTAAAATGTGGGTTTTGAAAGAAACGTTTATTGCAAAAGCACAGAAGAAGAAATAGAATGTTCTGTTTCAGTGAATTTAAAGCCACTTGAATGTATGGTACTAAAATCAGGTCTTTTTAAAAATGAATTGTAGGTAGAATGGTAAAAAACAACAAAGAATTAAATAATAGCAACAAATGACTGAAGTATCCCAAAATAAAATTATATAAAATGTTAAGCCAACTATATAAAAAGGTGAAATTAAAGTCTGCATTCGTCCCCCTCAATGCTTCTGCAGAAAATGACCTTTCCATCATTGCAGGCTTGTTGTCAGAAGTTCTGAAATTATGAAGTATTATATGTGCACTGCAATTATGAAAATGCCAAAATCAGAATAGCTATAAGAAGTGTGTGTTGGAATAATCAACAAATCAGTATTAGATACTGGATAAAACAAAAAGCAAGAAAAGAATCCATAACATGGAAGAAAGGGTGTGGACAGAAGCAGAATGGAAAACCCACTATTTTCATTATTAAAACAGACTGTGGGAGGACTTGGCAAGATGGATACAGGCTAGTCAAAGTAACAGTGATTAAAGAGGTTATCTCTTCAACCACATCAGTGCTAGCTCTTGCAGTTCAGTGTGTCCAAAGGTAGCTACTGCTCAAGGCACATCTGGACTTGGCAGAGGGGAAGCAACCGCAGACATTCATGTAGCATAATATTTTTTAAGCTGTTCATGTCATTCAGTTAAACTGAGTTTTGGAAGCCTTGCTGTAGGTTCTCAGATGTTCCTGAAGATAAGACATAGCCCTATCTTATTACCTGTTATTAATAACAACTACATATTTCTAAAGGAAAAAGTAGTATGATTTCTATTATGTTTAAAACACCTAACAACCATTTACTGTGTGTCTCTCTACAAAAGCCCCTCAGTAAATTGTTTTTATTTACTTGATTTCATTAAAATTAATTCCTTGAGATTATTTACCTGTTCACATTTTCCTATTTTATAAACTCCTCTGATAATCCACTATAAACTGAAATTCCTTTCACCATCTATCAACCATTTCCAATCCTGGCAGTTAGTGAAAAGGACTTCAGGCTAATATTTGAGAATTAGAATTGATTTTTAAAAATTTTAGTTGAAACCATTTATTTTGAAGGAAGAAGTATTGTGTTACAAGCTCTCCAAGCACAAAAATCTGTACCAAAAATCTGTATCTGCAAAAAGTAGCTTTATTGTTCTTTTGGTTTGTTGGGTTTCTTTTTTTGTTTCTTGATTTTAGTTGATGGTAACTGCAGTATTTCTGTCACAGTTTAAGCCCACGAAAAAAAAGAAAAAAAAAAAGAAAAAAATTACTGCTACTGCTGAACCGAGGACAATTTCCTAAGATAGGGCAAAACTATATGAGAAAAAAAGGTTCATCTGGAGATGGATGTGAAAAGAAATGGATATTAAATTGAGCTTTTTATGCTCCACTTTCCACTGATTATAAGTTACTTTTCAATCAACTCAAAATACTACTATACCATGTAATGAAAAGAGAGACCAAATGTTACAGAAAAGAATATTCTGCTGATAGAATTCAGATATATGTTCAACAATTCTTTTTCTGCTCAGACATTTCATGTAAATCCATAGTTCTTCTGTGCTGTAAGGCTTTTATGGTAGGGCGTTCTAAAAAGAAGAAACTGAATGCATTGTGGATGAGGTTCAGAAATTTCTGATGTATTCTTTTCTGAGGTTCATTCTGCTTCAAGTCAGTTTTATTCTGAAAGCTACTCTTGAGAAAAGACTGAACATGGGGAATAAAACCCTAGCTGTATGTATGTATGGTTATAGCCACGTATACATAAGCCATAGCCACTCAGAAAGATGCCTTTAGATAATTCCTTGAAAATGCTGTCTTGGTGCTCAATGGTGGTCAGAAGTCATAGGGAATATTAAGAAAAGATCTTTCATGAAGATCCTTTAATATGTATTTCTTAACAAAGAGAAATCATTACTAAGTTATCATAGAAATCAATGGTGTGCACACTCCTTTATCACTCTGCACAGCTCCAATTCCTATTGGAAAAGGGATGTAGCAAAGTTAGAGATAATGGGAAGAACATAAGAACAGAGCGACAGAACATTTACCATATTGGGACAGGTTAATAGCTGTTGTGCCCAGCAGGCAGCTCAGCTGCATCCAGCTGCTCTCTCACTTTCCCTCAGTGGGATGGGAGAGAGAAACAGCAGGATAGAAGTGAGAAAACTAATGGGTTCAGATAAAGGCAGGTTCACAGATAAAGCCAAAGCCATGCACACAAGCAAAGCAGAACAAGGAATTTGTTCACCAGTTCCCATGGGCAGGCAGGTGTTCAGCTGTCTCTAGGAAAGCAGGGCTCTGCTACATGTAACAGTGGCTTGGCAATCAGAATGCCATCACTCCGAAATTCCCCCACCCCTTTCTCCTTCTTCACTCAGCTTTATATGCTGAGCACTATGTCATATAGAATGGAATATCCCTTGGGCCAGTTGGGGTCAGCTGTCCTGGCTGTGTCTCCTCCCAGCTTCTTGTACAGCCCCAGCTTGCTCAATGGTGGAGCAGCTTGAGGAACAGAGAAGGCCTTGAATCTGTGTAAGCACTGCTCAGCAATATTTAAAACGTCAGTCTTATCAACACTGTTTAGGTCACAAATCCAAAACAGCATCCTATGGGCTGCTATGAAGAAAATTAACTCTCTCTCAGCCAAACTCAGGACAACATCCTATTACATCCTCATTTAGAAGAATGTCAGCGGAGAGGTACCCTAGAATCAGCTCATGAATGGGGTGACAAGAAGGGTGGTGTCATGTCATTCATGATTTCATATCATTCAGTTAAACTGAGTTTTGGAAGCCTTGCTGTAGTTTCTCAGAATATAAAACTTAAGGGATATAAAATTAAATACCACTTTTTCAGACAATGTGTAGTGAAATTGTGGTACTCAGACTTTGAGGATGCTGTGGTGGCCAAGAAGATGTAACTGTGTTCAGTCCAATTCATGGAGGACAAATCTAACAGTCACTATTGAATACTAAGTAGTTTCTGGATGTAAATCTGACTCAAGATATTCTTAGACTACACAAATTGGGAGAACATAAGGAGGAAAGAATAATTTTATCCATAGTTTTCTTCCCATCGGATTTATCCTTGCATTATCCGCAAATTCCTGCCAGAGTAATCACCTGGGCTTATCTCTGAATTGATGCAGTATGGCATTTATATTGTTATTCTCTAAGAAGTTATTCACAGGTGAACACAAACCAAGACTGGGAAAGCAAAAATAATCATGCCCAGCATTTAGCCTGTATGGCTGCAATCATCTCTAAACATCACAGTCCAGGACATTGAAAAGTTCAGTTCACATTGCACATAAAAATCATCTTTGTGAAAAGACTAAAAATGCTTCTGTAAAACTAAAGCTCTTTGGAGATGTGAATTAAACAGCATCACCTTTGCAAATAAATATTTAGAAGAATGGAAAAAACCCTCAACGTTATCCACACATTTAGATAAGCAGTAAATGCAGTTTATGGGTTGATGTTATCATAACCTATGCTCAGAATCACCTTGCTGTTCTCTGCAATTGCCAGGGCAAAACATTTCTGCAAGAATATAAAGCTAATGGCATAGTTAAATTTAGTTGACTATTTTAATCTTAAAATTCAGCCTCTAAACACATGTAATTGTTAGTATATAAATGGGTCATGGAAACTTGCTTTTATGAAGAAAATTACTAATGTTCAGTTCTGGCTTTTCCCATTACTTTTTATATCATTAGTTTCCTTCCAGTATGCAGTTAGTGATCACCGATTCACAACATTTATAGTAATTTAAATGTATTTCAGATGCTGGGTAACATGGCTTCTGCCATTTCAAAATGCTCATGAGTTTCCAAGCTATTCCATTTCCATTTTTTGTTCTTTATGAGCAGGACATTATTTACCAAGTCTTTAATGATGAACTCCTGCTTTTCTCAGGCTGGAACACATCCCTTTCACAGACAGCTTGCCAAGTCCTTTCACTGTCTTCCAGTCTGGCACAACTTGGAGCTGGACAGCTGTGACCAGCAGAAAAAAGCCACTGAGATCAGAAAGGCAAAATTGGTCCTGGGAGGTGCACAAAGGGTACCTTGATGAGCCCAGACACTAGCTGATGTTGTAATGTCCTACAGTTTCCTCCACTCTGAATTGCAAGGCTGCACTGTCTATGCTAGGTGCATACTTCCAGGTATACTTTCAGTTATACATACTGTTGACTTTGGAGACAGAGCTCTGTATATTTTCCAGTTAAAGCAAGCAGAAAAGGAGGACAAGCTAACATTCAAATATTATTTCAATTAACTTTTAAAATGATAACCTGAACTTTCAAAAATGATGATGACTGTTCTCAAGCTTGCATTCAGCCAGCAAATCATTTGAGCATGCTTGAATGCCAGAAAAGCCCCATGGGACTGCCAGGAGGGCTGGTAGATAAACTGAGTGGTTTTCGGGTGGAAATGAGCCAGCCACAGCCAATAGGACTAGTTGTGGTGTTATCCCAGGACCTTGAAAAGCCTCAAACCAGATGGTAGCCATGGAAGCTGTTATCCCACCCATCCACATAAGTTTTGAGATCCCCTTCTTTTTTGTTATCTAGCATATGTGGAATGTTACTCGTGGCTCTTGACCACATGAAATATCTGGTGTGCAGCTCATAGGGTCAGAAGTATTGCCACACTTCAAGTATTCCAGCAAAATGCTCCCATTGCCATAGCTGCGTGTGAACTGGTAAACCAACTCTGTCCTCATTTGCAATAGTACACGTTTCAGGGACATCTCCACTAGTTTCTATAAACAAAAATCTGGAGCTAAAGACTTGAAAAATGTCCCCTTTCTGATAAGAAAAGCAGCACAAATGCATTTCTAGTCATTGAGGTAGTTACCAGCATGTAGCCGTACATATTTCTGGGAAATGTACTTGAATAACCACATTAGATCAATCAAATTAATTCTTCAGCACAGGAGCCAGCCCATGGTCAGAGTGTCACTTGTCATTAAAAGTGCCAACTACAAATTCATACCGCTAACTGGCACACAAAACTGTAAGTCCTCTAGCAAAAAGGTGGACTTTTTTGTGGTTTTGTGGGGTTTTTTTGTTTTGTTTTTTTTTTTTTTTTGTAAGGAAAAGGTAACTTAAGGAATGGAATAAGTGGAAAATGGGAGGAAACAAAATATGAGTTTGCCACAGCTAAAGGTGATGAAAACATCCAAAATCTTTGTTTGATAACAGATGATTTCTCGGGCAAAGAGAGTGCTATATCTACTTGAATTAGTGCAATACATTTGGTGTGTGACTGTCTAAAAAATGTCAGCTAGGTAGAGAAGATGGGGATTAGTATAAGCAGTGTAGGAAAGAAAAATGGAAATGGCAAGGAATCCTATTTAGGGTCAAGGGAGATACCAGAGGAATTCCTTGGGAATCAGTAGAGTCTAATCTTATTTAACAGTAATCATGAATTAAATTCATAAGGCCTTGGTCCAGAAATGTAGGACTTTACTAATGAAATCTGCTGATGGCACAAAGTCAAGAAAAATCATCCTTTTAGAAGGACTTGCTGCATACAGAAAATATAGTTGCATGGCACTTGAGAATCAAAATGTTAGAAATGGGATTAAATATAACGTGAGATGGAAGCTGACTGAGCAAAGGACTGCTGCTATGAACTAAAGTACCATCCTTGGAGGTTCCAAGGCTTGGCTAGACAAAGCTGAATTTGTCATCATCCAGAGTGGCAACAGTTTCCCTTTGAGAGAAGGACAGGACCAGGGATCCAGAGATTTTTTCTATCTTTTTTTTTATGCTTCCATGAGAATGAATGAGAGAATGAAAAACTGATGTAGTAGTCATACCATTAACTATAAAATGCCAATGTTACTCTAAGGAAGAGCTTGCAGTCCTAGGAGGTGTTCGGTAAGGCAATTCCTGTAGAAATAAGAAGCGACTTGAGAAAGTGTGGGTTTCCATGTGGAACACTGTATACAGCTGTAATAACCTGTGCACAGGCAAGATTAATTTTAACTTTAAAAGGTGCTAAAAGAGCAGAATAAGACTACGAGTCAGCCAGGATTTGGGATGCATCTACCTAGAACTTTTAATTCTAAGAAGCATGTCACAAAACACAAAACATTTGTGGGGTTTTAAAACATAAAATTAATTTTACTGAAAAACAATCTAGATCAATTAGAATTTGGAAAAAAAAATAAAAAAGGTAAGATAGAAGTAAAAGATCAGGAAAATTAATATGGAAGGGATTCTGGGGTAGCTGCAGTCTGGACTGTGGAATGCATTGCAATGTTACGGTCTTTTTTTCCAAAGCTTTGATTATCATAGTTTGAAAGACTCCATCATGCTGATACTCTGAAATTGGGTAAGGAGGGAATGGAAAGCAAGAATTTTCATCTCTGAAGAAAATCACATTGCACTGACTATCTCCTCCAGAATGATTTCATGAGAATAGCCCAGGGCAGTCTACAGAGGTTTTGTAGATGGTACAAACTTGCACATATTTCTGGAAAAGGAGAAGATCAGCAGACAAATGCCTGATTTCACCTTGCTGACATTCAGAAAGGGAATAGATGGTATTATGCTTCGACTTAGTACACCTTAATTGTAACCCTGCAACAAACTCAGAAATGTCTGTTCTTGAAGTTTCCGTGTTCCCACTTCCATATCAGTGTCAAGCCAGCTGGTCTGCTAGTAAATTTGAGGCTTGTCTCCAAGCATATTTTCATCAAAAGTTCCTAAATCTACCCCAAAATCAATCTGATTTTTTGTTTGTTTCTTTTTTTATTAAAACATATTTTCTTTGGGTGGTGGGAGGTGGGGAGGAAGGCTATTTCAGAGTACAAGATGAGACTCAAAACAAGTCAAGTCTAAAGAAAGCTGAATTCATAGCTAAATAGCAGGGCTGTGATTCAGAAGGTCTGGATTATATCCTGGACTGCCACAGACTTCCTGTATGCTGTAAGAATATCTGAAACATTCAATTTTTCTCCTAGGAAGAATGTGATTAGTTCTATCAAGCTAATAAACCAGGAAAATTTATTAACTGATACTTTTCAAGCACTTTGACATACTTCTGTGAGACAGTATAGAGCTGCAAAAGATTAATATAAATTATATTTCATCACTCTGCATAGCGGGGTGTCTACACCTGGAACTTACTCTGCTTTTTGGTAGGAGTCTAAATTATTCATGCACTTCAGATTCTTAACATGAAATATTAGTATAATCTTATCTTTCACTTGATAAAAATTATTTTCTTTGATTTCTTTCTTCATCATTCATTCTTCAGTTCTTTGTCTTGAAGCTACTAAAATTTCCATATGTTCATACTTTTCCTATTGCTCTTACTCTGATCAACTTGTAGTTCCTCTGACAGGCCACAGGTAGGATTATATACCAGTCCCACACATGGGCACAGGATGACCTTTCATTCTGGTTTAAGCAGCCTCTGGCCCCATTTTCCTACTCCCATTCCTTTGTCTACACTAACTCTCAGTGCACCAAATTCAGCATTTGCAGGGCAGCATGGTGAAGCAGAGACAGGAATTGCTCAACTCTAAAAATAAGCATATTTTCAGGGTGATTTGCCTTTGGGATAGACACACACAGAGACAGAATCATGCCTTTGTCAAGGTATCTAAGAGGTCAGATTGATTAGCAGTGCACCTCGTGTCTGTGCTGAAGTACTGTGGTTCCCTTCCTTTGCCTGCTGGACCAGGAACTTGAAAAGATGATTGTTCTGCACCAGCTATCTGCTGCTGTTTTCCAGGAGAGAGACAGAAACCAAACTTTGGCTGTCAATTGCACTCCAGTGAAGCTGATCTAACTAATAGTGTGAACTGACAGTCCCTGCAACACAGTAAACAAAACAGTTTGATTGCTTAATTAACTGCCTGATCACAGTCTTGTCCCCTTTCCAACAAAACCAGTTCAATTGCCCTTTCCAGCTCCATACAGAAGTAAGCTGCTCCTTTCACAAAATCACTCAGAGCTGGCAATACATGGGCATGCTGCATTATTTAAATTCTGGATGTCACCCTCAGAAATAAATACTGTGAGCTGAAACCCACAAATACTGCCAATATGGCCATGATTTATTCATGAATGGAATAGGATATGAATGCAATGAGGTCCAAAACGCTATGTATTAGGGAAAGGGATATTAGTCAAATTAAGTAGCTTTGTTCCAGTTTCACCACCTGTGATATCATCTTTAGATCTTTTTACAGCCTCACAGGGAGAAAACAGCTTTGAATCTGACAAAAAAATGTGCTTTGAAACTTATTCATATGATGACACAAAAGGTTTTGCTATAGCGTTTTCAAAAGGACATGACAGATGAAAACAGAAATATGCGAACAGAAGTATCAAGTGTGCAATATTACGCAATTTCAAGGAGAAATTTTTTCTTATTGGAAGAAGTATCATAAGGTGTTCCCTTGCAACAGCAAGAAACAAAGAAGCAACAGAAAAATGGGGGCTTTTGTCTGAGTAAAATGAGGCTTTCTAGCTTGCTTGAGCACATGAAAATTCTGGCTTTTGGGTCCTGCCCTTACAGAGGGAGAAAACCAAGGGAATACAGGGAGAAGTTATAGCTTTGAACAGTCTTAAATCTCATCATACTATCACAAAGTTAATTCCACCTTCACTGAAATTGGAATGAAAACAACCAAGGAAGGTTTTTGTTATCAAATACATTCTAGTGATATTTTGCAATTTTATCTGTTCTTGCAAATCTGCAGGATTTATGAAACAGTAAAATCTGAGAAATTTGATGTGTGATGAAGCTTTTGTTCTTCTGGTGTGGAAACCCTGAAAAAAAGCAGTGGTACATGAGAGCTTCTTCATCTGCATAAGCAGCCTGGAAATTGCTATCTAGAGGCTGGGAAGGGGAAGAAACATCTTCCAGTCACCAGCAATAGCAAGAAAACCTCTTGGTGTGCAGCAAAGCAGCATGGAGCAAGACAGAGCAATATGCGAGCCCAGAGGCTAGAAGCCAATAAGGAAATGCAGTGTCCTAGTTTGGAAAGTTGAGACTACAGCAGGCATTGTCTTATATAGCACAGAAACATTGCCCTTAGAAAATGCAGTGGTCAGTTCAACAACCACAGGTGAAAAGAAAGTTACACTTTAGAAAATACAGTCTGCAGTAGGGCAGGAGTGGAAAAAAAATAATAAAACAGTGTTGGGGGAGTTTTATGGAATAGTTCTTAGTAATTAACTGTGATAAAAGCCATCTTGATTTAATCAACTCCCATGATATTCTCAAGCTACACATCAGATCCATGATTAACAGTCACCTCAGTAACTTGAAACACCATGTCAGGAGTTAGAACAGATATTTGCAAGAAGATACCTGAAATAAGCAGAAATCTTGAGCAAAGATAGTGAGAATTTCTGATATAGGAGCCAGAGACCCACTGGAACCCCCGAGTGGGTCATCCTGCAAGTTTAGAGCTGTCTCCACTGCTGTCCAAGGACCCCAGATGAGATTACTGTCCCTTAAAATCAACCTATGAAACAAATCAACTAAAGCCTTCAGAAGAGATCCCTTAACAGTGGTGCAGCTGATCCAAGCCCTCCCCTTGTGCTCTTCTAGTGGGGTGACAATTTATGTCAACACCAAGATCACTAGGAGGGAGTTCCAGACCCCTTTGTGGGAGGCTCTGATCATACCTCTTTGGCTCTGCCCTTGGTTATGGGTGCTCAAGGCTCTTTCTTGCAGCAGATTGACATGCTCTGGTCTTCCAACTATCTGCCTTGGCACTTGCCCTTTTCACTTAATGTTCCAGTTTCAGTTCCCTGCCCTGAGGGATCTCATGACTGTCTCATGTCAGCTATAGCTCTGATCTTGTTTTCCTCCTGCATTCTGAAAATGTGTCCAGAGACAATAATGAGGTGCAGACCGATGACAGCAAACAAGTTATATCTCTATAAATTAAAGGGAAATATGTACAACATCATAAAGTATTCACAATATTGCAAAGGAAGAAACTGTATCCTGGGGAAATGCAAAAGATGAGTTACAAACAGATGCTGTAAGATGAATAAGTATTAGTAACAGATTCTTAAGATCATATATAATTTGCATAATTGAAACCATGAAGCATAAGCATGGAAGAACAAGCACTGTTCTTCTAAACTTTGTTTATGATCAGCAAAACCCCAGAACAGCTCCCTAAGATCTGCTGATGTTTTAGGACTAAAATATAGGCTCGAAACTTGAAATGCACTCAGCAAGATATTTGAATGCGCATTAGAGAATGTTCCTTTGTAGGAGATGGGCACATATTCCTTGCTGGTACCATGCTGTCACTTCTACACCCCCGGCAGCTACAGTAAAGCAATAGTTGAGTATGTGAATATTGAAAGCATAAAACTTCATGGTAAACAGATATCCAGATGCTTTTTGTTGCTTTGGGGGTTTTTTGGTGGTTTTGTGTTTTTATTGCAGAAACTGAAATAAGACATATTGCAGAAGACTAATTTTACAGCAGCAATTATTTTCCTGCCAGGAACTGCTATGATACCAGGTCATCTGTGGATCCCACTTGAGGAAGGGCTGTACATAAAGCATAGGACTTTTACCAGCCACAGCCTTATTGAATTTCTGCCTTGGAAGGTTGTTTTGTCCCTGTTGCTGAGGAACATGAAGAACAGATTGAATGAATATGTCAGGAATAGCAGAGACATAGTTGAGGCTGGGCTAGGCAATAGGTTATGTTGCAGGAATTTGACTCTGCGTGTCTGAAATTTATGGCTTTACAAAGATAGATGGCAAACTTTAAGTTAGATTAATAAAGAAACAAAATGTTAACTATTTGCAAGTAAAATCTGAAAGGCAAATTAATAAGCTGTTATAAAAACCTGGCATTCTGCTTAGCTGGTGTTGAACTATGCTTTGACAGGTAGCAGCCTGCTGGCTACTGGGATTGTACCATTAGAGAATCATTTGCAGTTAAACAGGTACAGACTGGACACTAGTGAAAGGCTGAAAGTTAAAATTACTGTGTTTTGGTTTGGGAGAATGGAAGAATAAAGCCATGCTGGGTCCAGAAAAAAAAGTCTCTGATAAAGTGGAAATATTTAAAGCCATATGAAAGTCTAGAGAATGTTATTTTTCCATTTCTGACTTCGGCTTTTGGAATCACAGCAAACATAATCCATCAGCTGACATAGTTAATACCACAGCGTTTAAGTTTGGTAATGAGACCAAGAATCATGATTTATATGAAATGCGTCCCAGATGTATTACCTTATTTGCTTATTGGTGTAAAAATGCTTTCTTGGTCTGGTGGTGTGAAAGGCTTTTGCCTTTTCTATCTCTAAAGATGAATCGCTGTTTCCCAATTCTGTTTTTTATTCAGAAAAGTTTTCATTCAGTCATATTTAGAGAGCCAAAAAAAGGCCTTCATGTCACCAAAAATATGTAAAATTTCTGTTTAGGAGGACAGAAATTTAGACAATCAATTGATAGGTAGACTGTACCTGAATACCTGAACTTTTCAGACTGTATAATGAAGCTGCAAACTGTTCAGGTTTTATGTGCAGTGCAGTATTTCTGATAATTTAGATTCTAGTTTAGCTTAATACATAAATAATGGAAAGTTTTTTGAAAGACCGTTCATAGTTCCCAATGAAAACAGTCGACAAGTAGTTACTGACTCAAATGGGATCTTCAGCAAAGCACTTGACTTCCTACCTCAACCCTTTTCCACCCATCTCATACTACATGGGGGCCCCCCAAATTAATCTTCCCTTCACCCTTCACCTTCCTGAAGTAAAATCTTATTTCCTCAAAGAATCTACTTTTGACCCCATTTTATTCCCCAACTTCACATCTTTTTTCTGCATGTTTTTCTTTTAATTTATCACTTTGAGTTAATTTTTAAAAGGTACTAGGCAGTCAACTGCAAGTTAATTGTGAAGGTCAGAAGCCCCTTTCCACTCTATGAGCTAACCAAATACTTTAATACCCACACTGTCCAAAGAAACCACTATTTTTTAAACCTGATGACACATTGCATGAGGAAAATTGAAACCACTCAAAAACACTGCCAAATGCTGAGATGAATAATTACAACTGAGAGGAAATAAACTATTCAGCCCAGACATTTGGAGAACATATATAGAAGTATGGTTGTACTATTCATGGATCAGTATATGAATAGGTAATTGGAAGAACTTTTCTAGTCTAGGGATGAATATAGAGAACAATAGAGGGAGAAGATGAATTTAAACTAAAAATCTCTTTAAAGTACTCACATTTTCTTCCAAAGTATCTACATCAGCAGCAGTTTCTGTTCTTCCAGGCACAATGCAACTATATCAGATTAAATATACAGCTGAAACAAATGACTGAAATAGCCTTAATAGAGAGTTTTATGGTAGCAATTGACAAGAGATCAAAACCTAATGATTTTTGTGATTCCATTACGTGTTTAAACTCTCAGATTTGGAAAAGTTTGTAACTTTTTTCTAAGTTTTCCTATTTCTTTCTGAAACATTTGACATATTAATACAGTTAAGATCCCATAGTCTTATGGCAGTGTAGGAAGTGTCCTGAGGTCTAATCCCCTGCTGGTTTAGGCTCATACCAGTATTACTCCCTCTTAAGTCATATAAACAGGAATCTAAAAGTGGAATTTTCCTTACATGCCATGAGGCTTTTTTGAAACCTCTCTCCTCTGGTGATTATAAACAACTTTCTGACTTCCAGCCTCAGTTTATACAATGCCAGTCAATATTTGACTTTTGTATGGAAATCTGCAGAGGTAGCAGAGCCATAAAAAACTCCTTCTGCTAACATTCGTGCAACCAAGAACAGTTGTTACTTAACATTAATCCTTTTGAATAAAACCTTCCCCTTCCTCATTAGGCTGTTTCAAAGCCTCGCTATTCATTCAATATTTCACTGCAGTGAAGCTAGACACAGTTGTAAAGTAAATGTCTTCCTACCGAATGTCATGGGAGTGGGGCAGTAAAATTAGTGATCACGCAGTTTAAATTAAGATTCAGATTTCATGAGCAGCTAAAAGATGGGAAAACCTGAGCACATCTATAGCACAACCCTGTCAGACTGCAATGAGAGGGAAATGTGTGTATCATGGCAGCAGCACTGCCAGAGCTTGCTGAACTCACTGTGGGACATGGCTCTCTTTCTGCAGTCCCTTGCAGGCATCCCTAGTGCAACCCCCCATTACAGCAGGACATGAGATATCCCAGAGGCAGGATCAGCACTCAGGCTGCATTTTTGTCTTTACATTCAGCCAAAAAGAGGATAGAGGATTTATACATAGAACACTTAACTGAGATGTTTTAAGTAGAAATAAACTGGGTCTCAATGACAAAACCCCAGTGTTGCCTCTGTCTTCTGAGCAGGCGCCAGGTCATATTTGGGGCATGAGGGTAAATAACCAGAGCTATAACCCGAGCAATATTTATGCTGGACTTCTAAAGGATTTTTTTAAAAAAACAGAATAACAATATTAATTCCATATGTTATAAGACAAAATGGTACCTTCAGTTGTCTAAATTGATAAATTATTGCCTTAATTCAAGAAACAGGATGTTAGGGTCTTTATAGGCAAAATGAAAATGATTCTTTAAAGATGTTGTGTATTTGAGGGAAATGGTATTTTTCTTCATGTTTTTATTGTTAAGTAGTAAGGTCAAGTTAAGTCTTTCTTAAAACAGGCCATATGGTTTGGGTACTTATCTGAATAACAGAAGATAGAATGTGCAGGAATGATTAAATTGTCCAGTTCATCACCTGGCTAAGACACAGTCATCCTCTACAGCACAATTTTCTATATTACTTAGATTGTATTTTAATTTTCAAATTGCTTCTCATGAATACAGCTCTGTATAACAAAATGGCCCCTAGTAGTCAGGATTCGTTATTAATTATGTTGTTATAATCTTGCTTTCTGATTTCCTCATTATTTGTAGAGTATTTTTTCATATCCTATGGAGACAGGCAGCCAAAGCCCAAGGCACTAATTGAGAGCAGGTGAAGAATGTAAGCAGGAAACCAGGGATAAGCAGCAGCTGAGGGCTATTGCTAAATAAAGCCTTTCTGAACAGAGAATTTCACAGCTTAACAGGATTGTGTTGAGAAGCAGTCTCAATTACAAAGGCATCAGCTCAGAAAAAAGGGCTTCAACATAAAGCACAGCTCTTCATTTTCATTTCTTTTGTCCTCCAAATCCAATACTCATATTTAGCTGAATATCCTAGGGCACTGAGTATATTCTATAGGATTACTAGAAAAATATGTATTTTTCCTATGTGAAAAATCTGTAACTAGCTTGATACAACATACACTTATTAAATGGTTTTATACAATATTTCAACCTAAATTACATGTCAGCTAGCTCACAATATATCCCAGCCTATGGTGTTAATACAAAGTTATTAAAACACAGCCAATTATAAAAAAAAGAACTTAATTAAAGAAAGCATTTTATTTTATTCAGTTTGACACATGGGATCTGATTATTTGGAACTTTGTATTAACTCAGTACCATTGCGGTGTCCAAGGTTCCTTGGCAGTCCTTTGCAATCTTGTTGTAAAGTGGAATGACTTCTTTCCTGCTAGGGAGCCACTGTAGTAAAAGCCACCCCCAAACTCCACTGACAGTGCAGCATTGCAGGACAGCTACACCCACACTCTGCCTTTCTACAGCAGACTACAGCTTGTGGTGTGGATTGAGGGTTTTCCTGAATGCAGGCCCACTCAGTTCCTCCCTGTGGTCTGTGTAAATCCCATTTTAGATTGTCACTGTCACTTAAAGCCTGACCTCAGCCTCGGTACAAGCAAATGGAACTGGAATTGGGAGCTAGATTGGGATTTGGCTTATGCACCAGCAAGGGAAAATAAGATAGCCTATAAAAGCAACCTTGTTCTACAATCCATACACAAACTTACATACACACAGTTTACAATACCTTTTCTTCTGCTGTCTGGTGCAGTTCTTTGGTTTAGCTTTCTGACAGAGAGGAGGAGAAGGCAGTCAGGCTTTCTGTCTCTTTCACCATCCCAGGCATCATTCTTCTTTGCCTTTTCAAATGTCCCAGTTGGAAGTCTCTTGGTACAATCAGAGATAAGTAATTGTGCAGCATTCAAGCCTGGCTGCAAGCCAGTGGCTACAAGTACAGAGCTGAGAGACTCCTGCAGCTGATATTGCTGAGCATAACCATGCAGAAGTTGCAATGGAAGTGTTTGCTGAGTATAGACTCCCTCACTCTCTCCCTTCACCAATACACTGATTTATGCTTTTAGTCTGTGGTCATCCCTTACTCTTATCTACAGGAGTTTGTTAGCATTGATAGTGTTAACATTATCCAGGATTTTTGTAAGGGATCTATTTTTTTAGGGATCATCAGCCCTAAAGCAACTCACCTGCGGACAGGAAGGTGATCTGGTTGTGGGGCTATCCAATTAGCAATCAGAAGAGAGGACATGCCTATGGGTGAGGACACTGATGTGTTTTGCAGGCACGTAATCCATTGC
Source organism: Psittacus erithacus (assembly GCA_009867235.2). Taxonomy (NCBI): domain Eukaryota; kingdom Metazoa; phylum Chordata; class Aves; order Psittaciformes; family Psittacidae; genus Psittacus; species Psittacus erithacus. The sequence continues at coordinate 13,027 of WYDI02013845.1, read as the reverse complement.
AAAAGGATTCAGACTGATAGGCAGAGCTCATACAGGCACACACATAAGATGGGAGAGGATGAGAGCTTAGGTTTCTCAAAGGGTCAGAAGACCCCTGTTGGTGATGTATCTTCTGTGATGCATAGAGATACAGCAGGGGACATGATGGACAGCAAAACAGCACTCCATCCTTTATCCCTGCACGGTATTGCTGCCAGGGAGATATGCTGCTCCATCAGGTGCCACCTCCTCCTCCACGTGTGCTCACCTCCCTCGCTGCCCCCCCCAGCAACCCACCACTGCCAGTCTTACCTTGGTGTATCTCTCCCCTGTGCCCATTCCCATGACAGGAGCAGCCTCAGTATTTGTTTGAAACATAAATAACAGAATTTCTGTGCAAAACTTTTAATATTTTTATTCTCTGATTCCTCTTCAGTCCATTATAGGTATTATTAACTACTATTATGACTAACAACATAAAGATGTAAACACTTATTTGTTCACAGCTTTATATATAACATATCTCAGAGAAGGCTGTTAGGTATGTGACATTAAAAACTGAAAACAGAAAAGAACAAAAGAGCAAAACCAGAAGTATAACGAATTACAGTATGAAAAGGAAATCTATTTACACACATTAATCTATACATCATGGTCTGTACACGTTGTAAAAAATAATCACATTCATTTACATATTCTTTAATTGTTATCATACTTGACAGATAAAAAGTTATCGACAAAAATGAAAAAAGCATTTCAAAGCAATACTCATACTAATGTGCCGGGAAAAAAAGCTGCAGCTTATCATAAACTTACTAGAGTGCTCTGGGAAATAAAAGGGCTTGGGACATTTTAATCACTGGTTTAGCTGACAATGGAAATGTTACTGACTTAACTACCTACTGTTATTGGGTGGAACCTGGTTCAACACAAGGTGGTTAAACCATATCAAGAAAACCTGCTTTTAACTGTTATCCTGTTGCACTCTGTAACATACAGGTTAGAACACCTTTTTGTTGTAATTTTTTTTCATCAACAGAGTAGCACTGCATACTAACTTCTGCTATTTGGTTATGTCAGGGTTGTACTGACAGCCAGAAGCTTATATAGGCACTCATGGTAATGTGAAGGTACTTATGTTAGTAAAAGTATCTCCTGTATCACTATGCACAAACAGTAATTGCTCAGACAATACCCCTTATATACATAGCAGCGTTCTCTGCAGGTTGCTTGTCAGTTCTTCCTTTTTCTTAGTCATATTTAATGCTTGATTCTTCATTAGAGATGTCTGAAAAAAATCTGTATTAAGTGAATTTAGACTTTGTTCACAATTGCTTTGCTGGAATAGACAAATTCACAGTCAACAGAGGATGATTTTAGAACTCACAAAATAGGAGACAAATAATGCAAGTGAGTCATCAGCCTTTACACATGCAGTGTGAGACATTTGCTTGGAAATGCCTTATTTCATAAAGCTGTTCCAGGCAGATTCTCTGGTTTGCTGAGGGTCTGTGCCTGTTGCTTTCCTCTTCCTCATGTCAAAGGCAAAAGGGAAGCCTGTCTGGGGTGAATCAGGACATGAAGTACATGCTACACAGTGAAGCAGGCTGCCTCCAACTTGACTGGAGAAGGCTTTTTGTAATGCCTTTTGCTTCCGATTAGTTACCACTGCTACAGTACAGTTTCAACATATGCTTAAACTGGGTAGTTCCTCGGCTGGGTACCTGCAGCACCCATCACCATGCGGTTCAGGTGCAACTGTTGGAATCTCATGCACACCAGGATAGACTGCATGGAGTTCTGATTTACATACTTGTCAAATTCTTAAACTTTCATGAAAGCCAGCACTTTGGCTAAAAGGGCACTCTCCATATTCCTAAGGTTATTTTGGAAAGCACATTAATGCACCTGACCCAGACACCAAGGGCCAACATGTTATAGAAAGGTGTAAGTTTATATGGCAAAAATCATGTTAGCAATAATCCCATTGCATGGCACTAGCCAGTTCCTGGTCAGTGAAAAGGACTACGTGAAGTCCAAGACTTCTAAGGTACGACAAATGGGAGTAAGAAATATAGTCAATGGAGTGTGCATTTCTTTGCTTCTTTTCGTCGAGTGGAGAGGACACAGAAGAGAATCAAGAAGAATATCTGAGAAAATGCCTTGCTGTCAGAATTTGAAGTATTTGCCATTAGTTTCTCAGAGAGGAAATCAAGATATGATTTAAAGAGTAATTTTCAAAAGACTTCACATAAAGAAAATTTTTGGTAGTCTGAAGCACTTTGCTTTACCATATGGCCCCTCTGCAAAAGACAAAAAGCAAAACACCTAACCCAAAACGAGAAACAATTGCTGGAAGCTGAAGCCAGGCAAACCAAAATGGAACATAAGGCTACTGGTTTTGCGAGAGAAGGCAGTCAGCCACAGGGAAGCCCTTCCAAATGAACTGAGGAATTCTACATTGCCTGTACTTTTGAATCATCCTGCACATTTCTCAGAGAATAATTTGACTAATACAGGTTACCTGGCTCAAAAAGGAGTATCTGGGTAATATTAGTCAGATAACCAAACAGCCTCTTCTGTAGAGATTCATCTTACTTAATTTGAGTTGTAGAGTAAAAAATCTAAGTACTAGCCAGCCACCCTGGGTTCATTTTATAGTAAGTATAGAGAAAAAGGATGTTTCAGCTTACCTACCTTAGATGTCCAGCTGAACATGGGACAAATCATCTACAACTAGTGCCTGTGTCCCTAGGATGACTATAGAAAGCACTGAAAAAGAGTCTTTAGCTCAGAGACAGACATTTAGCTTTTAGATACTGAAACCAGGGCAGATGAATTTCACCTGAGCTTATTGAGCACGCAGCAGAAATCAATTCTGCAGAGGAAAATTTAAGTCAGCACTCACTATATATTTAGATTTTGATCATGGTTAGTGATTGGAGAGTAATTTGTGTCCCTCAGACACTAGCAGCAGGTAATGCTGACAGAAATCACTCAGAATCAATGGTGATGCCCTGGCTGATGCAACTTCATTGTCTTGAATGTCATTACTCCCTGTGCAAAAAGTAGAATCCAGTTCAAATGCATCTGCATCCTGTTAAAAGAAACTGCTGTTTCATTGAAACTTAAGATGCATTTTCTTATTTAAGCTTTTCTGTTTTATAATCCAGAAATCATTAAAATGCAATTTTCTCCATGCTTGCCTAATTAGAACAAAGATAGTTTTCTCTAGGATGCAATGAATTACAAACAATTGGTGATGCATCATGCAGACAGACTGATGGAACTGATTACTTGAAATCTCTATTTCGAGACTATTATTCTGTTTGTGTGCCAACTCACTCAAAGAACTTCCTTTGAACATAAAGATGAGTATGCTTGAATTCTTGTCAAGCATGCCTTTCTACCCAAGAAATCTGGGGAAAAAAGTACATTCTACATGTCTTGTCTCAGGCAGCTGAGCAGTCCCAATGCTGCTTCAGACAAAGAAGCACAGATGTCTTTAATTTAGCTATAGGAGCAGTCCCCAAAGCTCTGATGTGTCTTCATACATGTGCAGTTAAAACTTTGTTGATAAGAGTGTTAAGAGATCCAGGAAAAATAATAAAGTTTAGCAGTGGTTTCTGAGTCTAAAGCCTTTGGGAATATATTTAAATACATGTATGTATCTTTAGATCTGTAGTCCCCATGGGACTGTCACTGGATAGCCTACTCCACTCCAGAATCTCATAGTTACTTCACCAAGTGACAGCAAAAAACACTCTGAATGACTGGAGGTGATTAATAGCTTCTTTAAAGTCAAATTTGGCAAAGTAACAATTCATCAAGTGATTATTGTTTAACACAAATGATCTCTACAAAGGTTGGTGTCATATAACATTTACAGTGTTACTCATTCTGTAGTACTCATGTGAGCCATGGGGCCTTTTCTATCTTTGCTCCGACATGACTTTGTATTAATCCAGGGTAATCCCATTAAAATAAATAGTGTTTGACTGATAAATATCGAAATTAAATCAGACCAAGAGGTGTACGGACAGTTTGACAGCTGCCAACAATATTCCCAGTACTGGTGATACTTTCAAGAATGTACATGCCTGCCAAGACATGCCTTTGCTGCTGTTCTTCCTTTTACCTGGCAGTATCAAGGACCATGGGTTCTGCTGGCTCCATACAATCTGTTATGAGAAGTATGAGGGCAATTGCTTTTACGGATCAGGGGTAATCAAATATATGTTATTCCCACTTGCTATTAAAAGTGGACATAGTTAAATATGACATGGGAACTAAACATCATTTGGTTTATTTCTTTTAGAGTGCAAATGTCCTGTGCATATTTATAAGAATCTGTCAGTTTGTCAGTTCTATGTCTTTTGGTTTTTTTTTACAAAGTGGCTACATAAGGGGCTTGGCCTTGTTGAGAATTCCTTCTATTTATGCCTTTTATGGTAATTTTTAGGGATTCTAATTTTATTTTTTTTTCTGGATTCATGGTCATGGTCAGGGCTATATTTTAAATCAGTTCAGATAAATACAGAATAGAAATAAGCTAAAATACTTTACATTATTCCTTAAATGGGAGCTGTAACTTTACTGCAATCTTCCTTGGTTTAGCTGCCAAGCATGTGGCTCTAAAGACATATTTAAATTAAAATATTACATAAAAATATATTTTCAATGGGTAATTTGCTCTTCAAAGCTGTTTATCCTATGCTTGACTGCTGTAGCAATAAACTGTCTCTTCAGAAAATTGCTTAATAAAAGATCAACACAAATCTCTGATTTTAAAAAGAGAAAAACTTGTAATTGCAACAGCACTATTGGTGACGTTTTAATCGAAACTATTACGGTAGCCTTTTCTGACTGCAAAGGTAGCCCTACTTTCTGCATCTAAACATAAAACCAGGCACTTTTGAAAGGAACAATAGGATTGAAATCAAACTCTGTAGAAAGTCATTACACAATTAGCCAGGGTTTTTCTTTTGGAAAAGCGTGCCTTTTTGTGTCTGTATAAATAATGTTCATTATTTCCTGGATTAGCACACTAAACACCTAGTGTGGTTAATTATAGTCTTACATTTCTTTATTTTTATTCTGTTTTCCAGAATTGGGAAAGAATTTCCTAATCCTTAAGGAAATAAATGCTTCCTTAAGTACAAATAAAGTGTAAGAAATTTTCTTGCTTCCCATCTTAACCTTTTCAGCATGTACCAAAGTAGTCTACATTGAACGGGATACCATACATCTATCTGGCAGACATGTTGAAGGGTAAAGGGACCATTACAGTAAATGAGGTTTTGAACAGTTATGGCTAGTAAACAGCAAGAGAACATTAGAATTTATACGAATACCATTCAAAAAAGCCCAGAAAGCATCCATGAGGCAGGTGTCTCTGTTATTAACTGGTTGGCTGCACAAACCAATTTCCCACATGCCAACATGTTGAAAATCAAAGCACTAAACTGTACATTTTCTAAAGTATCACATCAAGCTGCATAATGAATGATATATCCCACAGTGTCTCATGTTTTGGGGGACCTAGCTTATTTATATCATAGTGGTCTCTGTCTGCATAAATGAGTGAGCCCTTGAATTCCGGTGGAGCTGAGAAATGCTTTCTGACCCATTCCGAGAAATCGAGGAGCTGTGGAGTCTGTAATCTCTGCCTGCTGTCTGCTTCCAGCACAAACTCCGCCATTTTCTTTTCAGCTCCCCTTGTACCTGTGTTAAAAGAAAATGCACAAGATGAGCTGAAAATGTTTTTTTACGGGAGGAACTTTCCCACGTTTACCGGCTGTCAAATGGGGACCTCCAGGCACGGAAACATGGAATGGTTTGGGTTGGGACTTTTAAGGATCACCTAGTTCCAGCCCCACTGCCGTGGACAGACACACCTTCTACTAGATCAGGTTGCTCAAAGCCCCATCCAACTTGGCTTTGAGCACTGCCAGGGATGGGGCATCCACAGCTTCTCTGGGCAACCTGCTCCAGTGCCTCACCACCTTCACAGTGAAGAATTTCTTCATAGTATCTAATCTAAATCTACCCTTTTTCAGTTTTAAACCCATCACTACATGCCCTACTAAGAAGCCTTTCTTCGTCTTCCTTATAATGCCCCCATTTTATACTGAAAGGCTGCAATAAGGTCTCCTGAAAGCATTCTCTTCTTCAGGCTAAATAAGCCCAACTCTCTCAGCCTTTCCTCATAGGAGAGGTGTTCTAGCCTTTTGATAATTTTTGTGGCCCTCCTCTGAACTCACTGTAACAGGTCTGTGTCATTCTCATACTGAGGGCAAGCACCTCTCTCAGCCTCCTGGAGACACTTCTTTTGACACAGGATACAACTGGCTTTCTCAGCTGTAAGCACATATTGGCGGCTCATGTCCCATTTTTCATCCTTCAGTATCCCCAACTTCTCCTCAATCCATTCATCCTCCAGTCTATACTGATATCAGGTACTGCCCTAGCCCAGGTGTGGGACCTTGCACTTGGCCTTGTTTAACTTCATGAGGTTCACAGGGGCCCGCTCCTCAAGCCTGTCAATGCCCCTCTGGACAGCATCCTTTCCCTCTAGAGTATCAAATAAGTTTTTATGAAGATTACAAAACTGAAGCAAAGACTGTCTCCGCTGTCTGTGAGGAGATGCCCCAAGGCCACTCTCATGATCCATTTTGTATTGCTTGTGCAACATTAGCTTTTAGTATCTAGCTATTAATCACATAAAGCACAGAATCAAATGATTAGCCTAAAATCAGACATGTCATGAATTTCAAAGACCAGAGTAGCACTCAGGAGAGCTGAATGTCAATTCCCTGTGCAAGGGAATCTTGATGCAAGGCGTCTTCTTCAGGCAGATGCCTCCCATGAGACACAGCATACTGTTTAAGGTATATTCTACTTTAAAAAGTGGCTGAAATCAAAAGGAATTCTTTGTATCCTCCTCAGTTGAGATTAAGAAAGCTGCTACATGCTAAGCACTTCTGAAAATCTGCTGCCACTCTCGGGGTTAGATTCTGTCAGAAGATTACCCCTAAATACTTACTAAATGGTGCTTCAAGTTCTGGATAAATTTCTAGGCTTGTGCCTCATTTATGCAACCCACATTGCTTGTAATAGAGCTAGAATTAGATCATGCTAAATAACAGAAGATGTACTTACTAACACCTCAGTTTGCAAGGAATTAGATTTCAAACAGCTCTAACTCTTCACCCTAATTCACTAATTTCTCCTATTGTGTGGAAACTACCACATATATATTATATAAACAGGAATGCAAATATCTAAGCCAGCTTTATGTATCAGATTAGAATTATAGGGGCATTCATACATTTACTGAAAGCAATATTTAACATCCTCAGTAGGAAAGATGAGACTTACTTCACTGTTCAAAAAACAATACAGGACTGCAACAATCAACCCCTGGAAAGAGACAAAATTCCTCAGTTACAAGGCAGCACCAATGCAGGTCAATCAAACCTCTTTTGAATAAAAGCTTTAGAATTTACCTGAAAAGATCCCAAGCACAACTCAAAGATTATTTTATAATAATTGGAACTGCGGTCAGGAAATAGAGCAAACACTGTGTAGTGAACTCCAAATAATGGAATAAGCAACAACGTGGATTTTGCAAGTCTCCTGGGTAAATAAAAGAGAAAAAGCTGGAGTTTAACGATAAGCTCTTGTTTTACTATGATAAGAACCTGATGCAATGTCGTTTACATAAACCTCTCGTAACTTCAGATTTATAAACAGTCATTTAATGCAAACTGTTTTTCTTTCAGGCTTGCTGTGCAATTAGCCTCATAGTAACCTCATAAATTAATGTGTACAATTTCATATTATACTTGATGTTGCTAACTTGCACTCTTCTAAAAGCCAGTAAAAGGCTGCAGGGCCTCTCTAATCCAAAAAACCCTTCTTCATGTGCCCTCTGTACAGCAGTAGGGTCTAGGACATACCCTCTGTTCTGTCTCTCTGACAGACATCCAGTTGCCAGCCTGATTTCATAGCATGATTTTTGGAGTTTGTGTTTTACTGCATTATTCCACTACTTTATTCAACAAAGTGTCATAAGCAGATATCTCAAGGTACTTTTTACCTGGCATGAAGGGCACAGAGTGGAAAGGAAAAATGTCTTCCTGCAAAGTCATGCTGACAAACCCTCTTGTACGTAAAGAGAAATCTCTCTTTGGAAATTAACTGATGTTAATTTCCTTCAAGTGTGCAGCTGAATGATTGGTTTGTAAACTGCACACACACTGAATGCAAACAGTACCTAGGAAATGTAATCCAGAATAATCTTAACTGTGAGATTTTTATAAGCAATTTCAGATTTACCCTCAAGTACTAAAATCTCATAACTTCAGTGATTGTATTGGGCATATACCACTAACTAATTTTTAATGTCAATTACGTAATACATTTTAGCACAAGACACTAAAGAAGTTAAGGAAGGAGAACTTTAAATTATTAAGCAAAGCAGGTCTGACAAACTGCCTGTGAAACCACTGAGATGATGAATTGCTAATTATCCCTCATCTGTCACTTATTTCAATCTAACAACATCAGTTTTATATATTATACAGGGCCAGACATGCATGATTATGGGTGTCTGGTATCAGATAAAATTCAAGAAGTTATGATGTTGAGTCCCCTAACTCCCTAATTCCCCTGTCTTGATGAATATAACTTGATTCAACAATGAAAGGATGCTGTTGTGAATTCACCTACTTCAACAGAAAATAATGGTATTTCATTTTACTTTTTCTGTGTCAGTTTTCATGGCCTTCCTTTTTGTAATGTCCCACAGGCTGCATCTGTTTATGTGGAAATAATACATTCTGACAGCAAGGATTCTCGAGAATAGTAAAACCCTCACATCTAAAGGTGTTACCAGTAAGCAGGACCAATAGGATTTCCTTAGCATAAGAAATTAATTAACAACTGGATGAGATACGGATGGCAGCAAATTTCCTGGTTTCCCAAATGAAATGGAAAACTGAGCAACAAAAAGGATGGAACCAGATACAAGCAATTGGACAGAGGAGGGGAAGAAAAATGGCGATTTGCATGCATATTCATTTTAGACTCATATTTCACTTTCAGTTCTTGGTTTAATAGTTTTTGTCTAGCTGATGTCACTTGCTCTGTACTGCACTTCCATTTTAGTGAAGGAAAGGGACATAAAAATTAGTCTTGTTCTTCTCTGTATTTTAGAAAATGCATTTGCATTTTGAAAAAGGAGGCTTCCAGACCTTTAATTTACTCTGTAAATGCAGTATTTCTTGAGGTTAATCTACTGTTCCCCATGAGTATCAGCTAAAGACCATCCAATCCAAACTTAATCAGGCAATCAAATGCTAAAAGCAAAATATTCACAGGACCGAATAATGAAGGACAAGTTTGCTATTAATGAACAATTTATACTATGAAGTGCTAGAGTAAACTGTGGAAAATGATGAGACCAATAGGAAGGGAATGCCTTGTTTTCATAAACTACATAAATACCTGATGGAAACAGAAATGTTCCTGTAACAAGAATTTGAGGGGATGTCTTGCCCATAGGTCAGTCATTGTGCTAAATAAAAATGTGGCAACTGCATATTTCATCTAGGTTGGTTTGATTCTTCCATGTGTTTAGTTAATTCAAGTAGCAAACAGAAAAAAGGACCCTTGCAGCTCTATGAAGCAAAGCCTCATGTCAGTCTAGTCATGTCATCTTTTCCATGGCGCATCAGAATTTTTCATTTTTTCCATCAATGTGTCATGTCATTTACAAGACACACGAAGTCCTAATTCTCTTGGATTTAAAGATATACTTTACTTTAGCACACCATGTTTAATCTGCTTTTAGGACAGGGACTCAGTATTTTTTAAATGAAGAAAAGATGTTATCCAGGAGCACATTTTCAAATGCCACTTGCATGGGATTGAATTTTCAGTGTTCATGTTAGGTTTTATCACTGAAATATCATATTAATATCCTAAAGTGTCAAACTCAGTGTCTGGGCTTTAAAATAGGACCTAATATAACTGAGACCTGATTTGGAATTACAATATCCAGCAGCTATTAAAATAAACAACAATAAACAATACAGAAATATAATAAAGAACCATTCCGATTTTAGCAGTGTATTTAAATTGCCTCCCCATTCCTTGATTCTAAAGCTGTGGAAACAATGTTAAGATTTGATGTTCAAACCAAAACACAAACGAAGAAAGCCTAAGCAGAAAAGAAGTTGTAAAATATCAGAAGTCCTTGCTTTCCTCCAGAAAAATAAAGATGTTATTTTAAATCAATATAAAACATTATGTTTCATTTTTTACTTTTGGAAACAACATATCTTCTTTCCAGCTCTTAAAATGCATGCAAATATTACAACAGTATTTTAGAAATTAAAAAAAGAATGTTTTTAGGAGGTTAAAGCAAAGAGGTTTAGATCTTGAAACTTTTGTTATGTTGAACTGACATATTTACACATTAAAAGACAGATATTACTCTGCATTTTTTGCATCAGCATATTCATTCTATGATTAAACTCAAATTCAAGAGTGCCTTGTTGGTCTTCATGAAACTGCCTATTTTTCATTGAATTTAGTGTTTCACAAAATTATGTAAATCTCTATTTCAACATAGTGACAAGATCTTTAATAAACCACATCTGAAAGTATTTCTGAATTAAATGTAATTACAGAATCACAGCAATTGTTGGTAGCAGGTTTCAACAGAGGAAATCCTACAGATATTATTTTGGTTCTGCATATAATATCTGAAAATATGACTCACTTGTACTGTGACTGGTCATTTCCTCCAACATCTGGAGATCGTAACTTCTGCAGTAAGATTCTTATGATACTAATGAAAAGTATAAAATTCACCTGCAAAGAAAACAAATATAATGGTGATTTCTTACTTCCTCACTCAATGTGCAGCACAAAGAAATGCCTATCACGGCAGACATATCAACTCAGCAGCGGGTGTTTTGTGCCTCCTGCCAGAAACATCAAGTCCTACACTGTCAAATCTATTGTCTGTTTTATGCCTCGCTAGGTTTGCTATGTTCGGTGCACCTCTGCATGGCCACCATTTCTAGTCTGGCTGGCAAAAGCCTTTGAAATCCCTAGTTGTCAGAATTGCCCTCCTTCCAAAATCTCAGCTGAAGGCAGGTTTCCTAGCAGGAGGGGACACTGGATGTGATTTAGTGCAATCAAGCACTGTCCTAAATTCTCATGAGGATTCATGACTGGAATCCCAAAGGAAACTGTGAGTCCTGTACACAGTGTTGATCTCCTATTGCTTCCCACCTTGACATTTAATATTTTCTGTCTGGCAGTGTTCAAGGCCAGGCTGGACAGGGTTTTGAGAAACCTGGTCTAGTGGGAGGCATCCAGCCAGCAGCAGAGAGATTGGAATTGGATAAACTTTAAAGTCCCTTCCAACCTAAACCATTCTATTATTCTATCACTCTATGAACTGAAGCCATGCCCACTCTGAAAAGTCACCTCAGAACTTGCTCTCACAACACTGTTTACTGTTGGGTAATAACCATACAGGAAGTGTGTTCTAAGCAGTGAAAATTCTGGAGTTAACACAGAAATCGATGGAAGAGAGTGAATATGGCATGAAGACTTCTTGTTAAATCTGAAGTGGTTAAACCACTGTTCCTTAAAAACCTTTGCTTGATTTCCTCTGTCTTTCAAAAGTATATTCATGGCATCATCCTCGCAATCAGGCTCTATTGTACTCTTCTTCACTCTTCTTCCTCCTCTTAAGGATTTTCAGTATCAGCCACACCCAGAGCTTCCTTTCATGCCATTACATAAGACTGTTGATCAGAGTTCTCAGCTTAGTTGTTCTGCTCTCCTTTATTTTCCTGAAATTCAGATTCCTTCAGCGTTTTCCTGTGTTCACCCCATTGACTACTTACAGATGTCCTTCCTGCTGCTGAAGCCATTTGTTATTGCTGGTCACCCTTTTCACCATACTCTTTGAATCTTCCAGTCTTCCTACATTGTCAAGCAGACTGAAGGCACTGTGTGAATGAGTATGAGGAAGCTACATCATACTGTATTGAGAAAAACCATGACTCTCACAACACCTATCCAAAGAACTTGCAATGATCCATTTTCTTCGTTGAATGGCGGGCAGCACTGGTCTCATTACTCAAAGATTTGAATCTTCAACTTCTATTTTTCCTTGAAGGTAACAGGAAATGTTGAAGCTTATCATGGTGTATGTATATTGAAAATTATGTTCTCATTAATGCTGTGTTTTTCACCCAATTTTACATGACATTTCATTAGCTCCTCTTGCTCTATGAACGCATACTCTGCTAAGTTGCCACAATGAATGTGCTGGTTGTAGTTTGATGCTCCAACAAGGCACATTACTTAAAAGGGTGAGTATCACTGCTTTTATAACTCCCTTTCACAGCTTAACTGCCCAAATGCAAATTGTAGTTGATCAAGCAGCTGCAAAATCATCTAATCAGAGAAGGAAGTGGCTTCACACACTACAGACTGCATAATCACTTGGCGATCCTCAGTTGTTCTCAACCGTAAAACATGCTGTTTAAGAGAAGAAACATATCTGCAAGGAGACAGCAGATGCTAAACGTGCACCCAGCAACCCAAAAAAGGTCATTTGCAAAATATGTTTATGATATACTGGACTTTTGCTGACTGACCAGTACTCCATTTTCTTAGCTCAAAACCCATTTCCCAGTCTGTGCTAAAATGCAGCTGCAATTCAAGTCTGTCAATAAGCACTTTTGATAACTTCACTTGCAGTATTGTGTGTAGTTGTGGTGTCCTCAACACAAAAAGGACATGGAACTACTGGAACAAGTCCAGAAGAGAGCCATGAGGATGATGAGGGGAATGGAGCACCTCCTGTATGAAGATAGGCTGAGAAAGTTGGGTCTTTTCAGCCTGGAGAAGAGAAGGCTGCGTGGAGACCTCATAGCAGCCTTCCAGTATCTGAAGGGGGTATATAAGGATACTGGGGAGGGACTCTTCATTAGGGACTGTAGTGATAGTTCAAGGG
>WYDI02013844.1:0-10287 GCA_009867235.2 Psittacus erithacus | reverse complement strand
GCTGCTCCAGTGGAAGGTGTCCCTGCCCGTGGCAGGGGTTGGAGCTGGAGGAGCTTTAAGGTCCCTTCCAACCCAAAGCAGCCTATGCTTCTATGATTCTATGGAATAACTGTCTTGTTGCTGAGGCATTGAATGAGAATGGATTTTAATAATATAGAATCTGTGATGCAGTTCAGCAAACAAAAGCAGGGATCAGATGAAATATGTTCCACTTTCTCTAAGTAAGAGTGAATAGCAAGTTGGCAATGAAAGAGAAAGAGAAGTCCTACTGAATTGAATCAAAAATTAAGAGTTAAAGAGAAAGTAGGTTCTTAGACAGCAAGACAAATTGAAGATCCCACATCTACATTTCAAAGACTTCGTTTTCCCAAGGCTGTCCGAAGGCAAGAAAACAAAATGGTATTTGCATATTCAATTACACTGGAAGAGTATCTGAAGGCATCAGCCAAATGGAAGAAACTGAGAGAAGGGAGGTAAAATTAGCCTACAATGTACGTTCAAATTGAAAAATGAGATGGAAAGAAGAGGAGGGGAAGCTCCTAAGAGGGTCCTTTGACGCTTCTTTTGTATGTTGCACATGGGGAAGTTGTGAGTTAAAGCTGCAGTTCAGTGATATGCTAAATCTAACTTGAGGGCTTTGAGTGCTCCAGCTTTGCCGCACGACAGCCTCATGACTCAATGTGTTGATCTGGAATAAACTTTTTGTGCCAGCTTAGATTTGTTCCAATAGGGCTGATTGGTTAACGCCGTGCCAGCATATTTCATGTCAGATACACCATCAGTATGCAAACAGAAGTAGTGTTTTGTTGGACCCCTCTCAGCTTGTCTGTAGGCCTTTTCATCAGTCCCTTCTTACTCTCTTCCAACCCAAGTCAGTTGTCTCCATGCATCACACACCTTCCATATGGAGCTCAGGGCCTTAAGTGTTTCTTTCCACCTTGGACATTCAGCATCTCCATGCTACATCATTATGGAATATGATGCATTCTTTCCTGCTCACTTATCCCTAATGATAATTTCTGTAGAATACCTTTTCCTGAAATTCCTAGTAGGAGACACTGGACAGAAAGCCACAGACACCGCTGTCCACTCAGTCCTTAAGTAAGACCAGCCATGAGCATAATAAATGGAGACATCATTGCTCCATCTGGACGGTGTGTGGCAGTAAGAATGAACACTCATTTTCTAGCAGTGGCTTTGCCCCAGGTTACTGGAATGATTTTTGGTAAGCTGAAAGTCTCTTAAATCCTTAAAGAGGGAAGAACTGAAATGTCTGAAATGGAAGAGTGCTTTCAGTGAAGAAAGCACTGAAATACAGCTATTCTGAGTAATACTTCACTTGGGGGCTCCAGAAGTTTGAAAGAAAAACAACCCCAAAACCCAATAAATCTTTTGTAAATTTCTGCAGGGAATATTGTGAACATTTTCAGGAAATCTGCACGAGTGTCTATGCTGAACAGCCTCGAGTGTGAGATTCTTGGAGGAATCTGAGCCCAGTGGAATATGCTAAGAGCATGGAAAGCAAAACGTCTCCATTCATGACTTCCTCAGGAAGACCAATACAGGATCCAAGCCCGAGACACTTTGTGGCTGTCTCATCCTTGCCAGAGCAGACAAAGCTACTGACAATGCCCAGGGCTGAAACAGATCTGAGCCCTTTGAAAAATCAGGAAAAAACCCATTTTTGGAGGCATCCAAAAGTATTTTTGCATCTTCTCCAACTCAACAGTGGTGCTGTGGACCGCTTTGATGGTTTTACAGAACAAGCGCGATCCAAACCCAGGTCTAACCCCCTCGCTACCTGCTCAGTTACCACTTGACAGGCAGCAGAGCTCGCTGGGGGTTAAGCAGTGAGGTTTGACAGTTATTGTTCACTAAAGTGAGCAGCAGAGCCTAATGCGGGGTCATTCATTAGGGACTTTCTGACCGGTCAGCTGCCGTATTAAAGCTGGTCAAAGGTCTCTCCAAACATTTACCATCCATTAAAAGCTAACCTTTCGGTGTGGATGTTTGAGCTTTGAGTTCTTCAATAGCTGCGGGCTATGCATAAGACTTGGTGCTTCTCTGGGGGTCTATTACACTGTCAAACACGGCTCAGCCTTCCTCAACACCCCAGCAGCATTCCTGAAGTGGATTCTCCCTCCCCACCTCCCATCACTCCTCCAGGAGGCTGAAAGCTGTGAACAGCCTGCTGGCAGCTGGACATTCCTGATGGGCACTGTCAAGTTTGCTGGTCTTCTCCCTCCGAAAATAAACAGCAAAACATCTTTGGGATCAGAGCTTAGGAGGAAATGGGTTTCTTTCCTTCCCAGGGCGTTTGCAAGGATTTGGAATTTTTCCCATCATGTATTGTGATCCAAGTGAATCCTGGAGTCTCGGGCGAAGCTGACAGCCTCAGTTTTCGGTGGGGTTAATTCTCATTTTGGGAACATTTTAAATGGAATAATGAGAACTTCTTTTCCAGACCTCGGAACATGCGGGTTTAGGGACAGTGACTTTAACAAAGCATCCAGGCCCTCAGATGACACTTGGCTATCGATGCTGTGTGCCAGAGCCAGGCAATTCCCCTCCCTTTCTCCAAGTTCAAAGTTTACTGTGGAAAAGCCAGCAGCCGCAGATTCATCTCTCCTCATTCATGCGCTCTGCACTCAGCTTTGCATTGGTTTAAATCCTGCATCTACTTTTGCTTCACAAAGACGATTTTTGAAGTCTTTCCCTTTCCTGTTTTCTAGTTCTTCCCCATTTAATCATCTCTTTCTGACCTCAAGGTTTTAGCGATGCTTGTGGCATCATTCATGTGCCTTACTTTGCAGCAGACTTGCATCACCTGGGATTTCATGGCTTCTGCCTTGGGGCTAGCTTGCATTTGGTGATTCTGGCTTTAAGTGTTGGCATAATGAGCTGGGATTTGCCTGAAAATAAAGGGTAATATATCTTTAGCAGCGCTTACATATGAGAAAAGGGAGATTTTTCCCAGCATTTCCCAGTGCTGAAGTTATGGCTCCCCTGGGAGGGACCAGGATACCATGAATAAACTCTATCTGGTGCGCCGTGATTGTCTTATCTAGATATTCCTCAGACCTTGAGGAATGGGGTTGGGTCTGAGTTATTTTTTTCCTGGCTTTCATAAAGTTTTTGACTTAAAATAAAGAACTTACATCAGTGAATAGGTACAGAAACAAAGCATTTGAGTTTCAAAGCTGCTGAAGTGCTCCTCACGCTGCTGCTACTGGTTTTACAAGGGGAGAAGACTTGCACACCAAATTCTTCAGTTTTATGCTAATATTGCGCAGGATGAAGTGAAGTATAAGAGTTTCAAAGAGGACAAACACGGGCAATGGAAACTGAGAGGACCAGAAAGCTTTTCCCTATGGAGGAAGGTTCTTCCAAAGGACTTGCCCCTTGAATAAGGAGGCATCAGCCAGCACTAGCATCTATCCAAGGTCTGGCCAGGAGAAATCAGCAGAGTTCAACTGCAGGGACAACCAAGACAGCCACAGCATTAAATCCCACTCACCAAACAAGTAGAAAGTATCTCAGAATATCCCATCAAAGCCTAATTATCCACTGAGGACTTAGACATGAGAGAATTTTCTTTGTCTATTTAATTTCATGCTTATCATCAAACTAGTCATTAAATGGCTGAGTATTAGGGGAAAAATTCAAGGCTTTCTGGTCTGTCTTGTTTAATCCTTCAGCCCCTCCTTCCCCTCCTTCATGTCCCACTTTCTCTCTGGCATAGTCAGGCAATGGGAAAAGAGGCAGGGTGTAATGCTGGGCAGCATAGCACAGTCTCTGCACTGTGGTCTTGAAATGAGCAGGATGCGAGGGTGAACAATCCCAGGTAAAGGCTTGGATGGAAAATCTTTCAGGGCCACATCAGAGCTCAGCAGTGCTTTGCACCCCATGGGGCGCAGCAGAATTGCAGAGGCCTCTCAGAGTGGGATGAGACCTAGAGGTCTCGTCATTATAAGGTAAATTAATTGTCTGTGAGTCAGGTAAATAGTTAAAACCACAACTAAAATGATGAAACAGCAAATGATACTGGGCTTTGCTGTCTCATGACATATTACTGGGGATATTACATGAAACTGGAAAATAAAATCATTTCATCTACTGAATTAGGGCGAATCGAGGATGTAAAATTGCTGCTTTGGGTTGTCTTTGAAATGAGGAGCACAGAAACATTTAAGTAGAGGTCAGCTAGTTAAACTGATGGCAACACTATCCCCTGGAATGGATTACTGCTTTAGGTCTCGGCTGCTTTTCGGCTGGACTGTTTGGAGGCAACAGGGGAGGGATACAGCCTGGAGCAGACACTCGTGCCCTCATTTGAAAACCCATGTTCTGGTCATGGCAGGATTTTGGCTTCGCTGGACCAGGACCCAGCAGTGAGGCAATTCCTCCCTTCACAAGTGTTTATGGCAATGTCTTGTCTGCTTCCTCAGTGCCATGTATTGCCTTCTGAGGGGGCATCATTGCAATACTCACTGCCCAGTAAGGCTACACAGCAAGACAGCCCCATCAAAAGGCTCTTTGAGTGTTTTGCCCTGATGCCAACTTCTGCTGCTTTCTGCAGTTTGGTTTCTAACGCCCAGGAGGAACCATTTCCCCAACTGCAGACTCCAAGCTGTAAACTTTTGACCTGAGCTAATTACTGAATTCACTTTACAGAAGTAATGAGGTTCTGAGCCTCTGCAATGCCTTGGAGGCTCTAGAGAGTCCGAGCCAAAACCTGAGCTCCCTAATCAGTTCTGACTCCGTGTTTCTATTCATTTACTGAGTGCCCTGAGGCACTGCCGCTCCTTGAGGTCTCTGGCAGGAGCTGCAGTGCTGCTCCTCCCCAGCCTGCAACTGGGCAAAACAACCCAGCTCAGGGCTGCAGGTACACTGAGAGGAGATGATGCCAGTGGGGACCAGCGGTCAGAGATGCAGGGAAAAGGAATCTTTCCTGAAGTCTATCATCAGACAGCCTGGGTCTCCTTCCTCCTCAAATTCTCTCACAAAGAAACTGATAGCACTTTGATACCTGTATGTAGTATAAGGATAAAAGCAGGTGAAGTGTTGCTGGACAGGACCATACATGGACACTGGCAGCAAAACCACAGCCGGGAATAGGCTCCCATGCTGCAGAAATGTGCTCTGTGTTCCCATGTTGTGGCCAGTTTGTGCAGTTACCATCTCCCTCCTTTTGCTGAGTTATTCCCACCCAGTGTAGACAGACCTTAACCAGGGGTCCAAAACTAAGCCCATCCCGTCTTTCACTGGGGACATGAAGGAGCTGTCAGCAGCTGAAGAAGAGCCGGGGTCCTGCGCTGAGCCCCCTCAGTCTCTAAGTCCACCACTGCTTGCAGAGTTCATGGTCCTGGCTTCCTCTCTCAAAGGATTTCTCTCACCCTTGTCCTTGCTCTGTTTCTCCCTCCAACTCTCATATACAACAGCACCCACAGGGCTGAGACCTTGCCGAGTGGCAGGAGAAGGTGACTGTCACCCAGGTAAGAATGCTGCTGACCACATTCAAGCTGCAGCAAGCATCTTCCACTCGGGGGCAGCGTGGCAAGAAGAGAGTCCCCACTTTCCAAGAGGGTGATGGAGAGAAGTCACGCTATTATTGGCTACAGTCATGACCATCTTGAGGAAGGACATAGTAGTTCTGCAGGCAAATGTGACCTCCTGATGCCAAGTCAGTTGTATTGCCATGGTGGTCTGCTGAGCCTTGGTGATGTAGGCTGTTTTACAACAGCTACAGCAGAAAAGTGAAGCAGGTTTGGGGAAGGAAAAGTGATTCTCTCAAGCAGCTTGTGGTATGGACACTGGGGAGAAGAGTCTGGCAGATGGAAAGTCTTTTGCCATCAGTATGGGCTGATTTTGCATCACTTGCCGTGAACAAAGAACTCACCTTGTTTGGAGGCTGCAGAGAAGTGATGCAGAAAGATCTGTGACTGGACAGGTAGAGATAAGCTGTGAGTGCCTGTTATCAACACAAATTTATGATAGTCTATAATTATAGTACATAATTTTACAATATTAGATAATTTTATGATTCATCCAGTTAAAACTGCATCTTTGGAAATTCTGATCCACAAGGATAATAAGCGACTGGGCAGCATGGTCAGGGAGGTGAGCACCATGGCTAGACTCATGAGACATTGGTTTACCAGGGACTAAAGTGCTTATGGATTCCACCCACTGCGGGCAATCCACAATCACTTGAGTGCAACAAGTTCTGGAGCTCTTGTGCCATCCCTCATAGCCCCAGCTGCTGCACCTGATGATGCTTTGGTCACCAGGACAGTGCTGGAAAACTTGAAGGAGCAATAAAGTGAACCCATTTCATTAAAACAGGGAGGACTGGCAGATGTAATTTTGTACTGGGGCAAACAAAACCCTGCTGCAGTGCACCAATGGCCAAATGCAGCTGAACATGGAAGACTGAATTGTAACAGAGAGGTGCAAGGCTGGCTGCTGGAGGTAGATTGTTTGCAATGAGACCATCCAGCCTGCTCCAAAAAAGCAGATAAGCTTCAGGGAAAACAAACCCTTCTTTGAATGTGAAATAGAAGCAGCAAATTGACAGCAAGCTCAGGATAGTGAACAGAGCAGTACAGCAGGACCAAGCTAATCACTGGAGATAAGATCTCCAACACAGTGATGCGACAAGCAGTCTAACAGCTCCTGCTGGGCCACCTTCCCTCTCCTTGCAGACATCCTGGCAAGTGGGTAAATACCACCATACCAGTGGGATGACCTGGCTTCCAAGGGGACATCTGCAGCTCCAGTTGCCTGCATCAGTGCCTGGCGATGGCAATGGGCAATTGCCCCCCAAAAATGGAAATGGGCAATGGAAAATGGCCTGAAAAGCACCACACTGTTGTAATTACGTTCATTTTGAGCAATGCCCAAGCAAGCTGGCTGCTCTAGCTTGCTGGCACGAGGCTGGACTGAATGGCAAATTGCACCTCTTCAGTCTGCATTCAGTCCTCAGGCTTTCTCCCAGCCTCTGTTAATGGCAAGAGACTTGGCAAGGTTTTGCTCAGATTACTGGAGAAGGTTTTAGAAACATTCCTCTATCACATTCCTCCCCTCACCCGTACGGACAATCCAGTTTTCCCTCTTGGGGGACTCCAGCTGGATTGACAGAAGAAGACATCTATCCTGTGGGTGCATGCAGCTCCTGGGGCCTCTTTGTGTCAGGCTGTTTTAACAACAAGCACAGCACAGCCCCTGGAGCAGGCAGTCCAGCGTGTGAGAAGCCCAGCACGTCCATCTCGTTATGCCTGGATTAATCAGTTGATGAAACACGGATTACAGTGATTTTTACCTGGTTTTGGTGGGGTTTTTTTTTGTGTTTTAACTTTAAGATCCCCCATATTGACAAAATATGAGCGTGAGGCAGGTTGACATCTGGGTTTGACTTGGAAAAGCATCTCAGGGTTGGCCTATGAAACTCATGAAGTCCTCATCTGCACTGCTTTGCCAAAATTCAACCTAGCAAACGGGTGTTGGTTCAGTGGAAATGAGGAGCACATAAATGAGCTACGCCTCCAGTTTCCCAAAGCAGATGATGATTTTGTCTAATTCTGATGGAATTCTGAGCCTGACACCTTTCAGAGAGACTGTCAGGGAGCTGACCCTGGGAAAATCAGGATAATAGCACACAGGTCTGCCCAGATATTTAAAGATTTGCCTATGGAAGTGCTAAATTATGCATACACTCTACGGCTAAATACATCTGAATTTATTTGCTGATACATTCATGTATCAGAGGGCTGCCAAGTAGATAAAGTCAGATTTTCAAAGCGAGAGCTCTTAAGTCAAAGATTGAAATGGGATTTGGGATTAAGGGGAGATGCCGTCTCGGTAGAAGGCTCCTAACAAGTTGCCCTGATGCTGGGCAAATGGAAGCAAGGTGCTACATTTCCTTCAAGGATATTGTAATTTCATCTGTTCATTGAGAGGGGAAGGCAATGTCATTTCTTGCCCCTTCTGCCTCCTTGGCTTTGTTGGAGGAGACTCTTCTGCTCCTGATTTCTGAATGTCATTGATAAGGTCAAACAGAGACAGGATTTGTAGGGCAAAGGCATGAGGAACTCAGTCCTGCATGGAGAACTCAGTCAGATTTAATCATTATTATGATAATATAACACATTATACTGCAGTGGAGGCATGGAGGTACCAAACACACCCAAGGTAGTGCCTGTACCAAAACCCCGTTGAGGTCAGTATTTCATCTCCAGCAGTCATCTGTGGCTGTCACCCACGGAACAATAAAAGCATGACACAAATATGGCAGGATATGCTTCAAACCTCCAGCCATTTGTGCCCCAAAGCTCCCTAAGGCTGGGGGATGCTGCTGTGTATCTCCTCACTGGGTGATTTCTGTTTCCTTTCTAATCCTATTCCTATCATTTTCCTAGAAGGGAGGGGAGTTAGCGAAGTGTTGCCAGACTTCTTTTTCCATTGGCCTGACTTTCCCCACCCGTGCTGTATCTTTTTACCTGGCACATTCATTAAGAAGGGAATGATGGTCCAAGCATCTGTGACTCTTCTAACCAGAGATCAGTCTCAAAACTGACCAAACCATGACAGTAGAGCAGAAATGTTCTACATTGGGGAAGGTGAGAAGGAAGGTGCAATGTGTCTTTAAAAGCTTACTGCAGGAAGACCTGGTCCAGCACCTCACCCAGCAGTCCAAAATATGTGATCGATGAGGCTTCAACATTCTTGTCATGTCTCCCCTTCCCTTTGCCTCCACTTCCACAGCCTCAAAATGCTAAGAGGCGTGCTGTGAGGTCTGGCTTGTGTAAAGGGAGTCTGTCAGAGCTGGGACATGCAGCCCCATGGCCTGCAGCTGGACTAAGTGAGGAGTCTCCATCAAGCATCCATCTAAATGTCTTGCCTCTGCGGCATGCCCTCAGGTTCGGCACTCCTTTGTTTTTAAAGCCAGAGTTATTAGAATCAAGAAAGCATGCAAAGAGCTGGGGAATACTTTGTGTGCCAATAATAAAGGAGGGAGGGAGGGAGAGAGGAGGGGGAAAGAGTTTCTGTACCTGCTGGGATGGGAAAAGAGTTTCTGTACCTGTTGGGATCATGCTCAGAGAAATAGGGAGAGACACATTGTTAGGGTCTGGTTTTAAAGAGAGCATCAGGGGCTGTTTTTAAAGAGGGAGAACAAAGTCCCATGGCTGTGAGGTGTAGGCAGAACAAAGGAGACTCTACAAGGACCCAGCCTTCCCTTTGGTGCTGCAAGGCTTTAAACTACAAGCCAGAGGAGAGCAGCGGGGAATGCACCCATGGGGGTTTGAATGCACACGGTGTCTGTAGATTGTTTGATAGAGAAAATCCCCACGGTTGGCTTGGGGTTTCTAAGGGAGCGGTGAATGTGAAATCCTTTTTCTCCAGTAGGTGCTACACAGGAATGACCTGGGGACACATCAGACATTGATAAGTGACTCTCTCCATCCCCTTTTATCCTGTTTACAATACAGAGGCTTTCCTTGAACAAAACCCTTTCTTCCCCCTCCATGCTCCTGGCTGTTGTGTCTAAATGAGCCAATTTGCTGAAGGACTCCTCCTGGAAGGACTTGAAGTCTAACAGGAGCAGCTGCTCCATTGCAGCCTGTTGTTTCTGGCAAAACCCAATTTCTTTACAAAGGGACAGAATCCATCCTTGTACCTCAGTGCTTGTGGCTTCATCAGACTTGTTGTGATGCTTCCTAAAGCCTTGGCCAGGAGGGAAATCCCGGCATCTGTTTTCATTCAACATCTCTATTTCCAGAAAGTGTTTGAAAATGGGGTGTAACGACTCAGATAAGGGAGAGCAAAGAACAAGGAGTGAATGGAGCTGCTCCTGCTGCTAACTGCAGCAACGCTTCTTACCGATACGCTGTTTATTCTTGGACTGATGTGCTTTCTGTGGCTTGAGTTATTAGACATCGGAGGATGATCTGCCGGAGAGCCGGCTTGCTGCCTGGCAGGGCAGGGCAGATAAAGTGTGATCCACCAAAGTATGGGTACATGAGAACAAGAATCTCTCACCGATTAAAGATACGTGTTTATTTCACTCGTTTACACCTGTATGATGCCCACTGACTTGTTCTCATGTGACTAGCCTGTATCCTTCGGGTACACAACCTTAACTGTAAATGAGCAGCAGCAGAAGAAATCAACACTTTGGAGACTGTTCCCGTCTCAAGGTATCAGATGATGATCAGTGTGACACGAACTGTCTGCCTTCACCTTCCCCACATCTCAAAGTACTTTCATAGCATCCCAGCCTGGTTTGGG
>WYDI02013843.1:0-10874 GCA_009867235.2 Psittacus erithacus | reverse complement strand
TCCTATCCTATCCTATCCTATCCTATCCTATCCTATCCTATCCTATCCTATCCTATCCTATCCTATCCTATCCTACATCATTGATTCCACAAGCACAGACACAACAAAAGCACTGTTGCTTGGTAGTTTGGAAAAGGTACATCAAATCTCTCTGGTGTACAGCTTGCACTTTCTCTAGATCTCTTTCCAATTCCTCATATCCTTTCCAGGGAAAAAAACACCCAAAGAGACATCTGTGGAAATAAGAGGAATGTTGCAGAGATGATGGTTTACAGTGCAGCAAATGTCTACAGTTGAACAGATACCTGTGAAATGCTAAAGCACAATGCTGTCTAACACATTGACTTCCAGATTTGTAGCTGTGAGTTTTTGCTTTTCCACTAGAAACAAATAACAGCAATGCAACATACCCAGAGAAAAACCTCTGAGTGTGAGTTACAGCACAATGACAAAGCCAGGTTTTTGCCTATAATCATTGGTACTACCTGACCAGGCTGAGCCTGCATTTGTGCTTTACGTCAAATGAAAGGATACGTATGTGTCATGCCTCATTCCTTCTGCTTTGTGTCAGTCTGTTCTAACTCAGATTTGGGAACTTTAGCCCTACAGAGCAAAGGCTGTTTGCATCATGTGGGATATTGTCCACTGTGGTTGTGTCCTCTTTACTTCAGGAAAGAAGCTTAGGGCAAGGGGCGGGTATGGCTCATGCAGTGTAAGGAGGAGAAATGGGCAAGCAATACTCCCAGTTTGTGCAACTCACTGGACCCATGGTGTTCCTTGTGGAAATACCCACTTTTCTTTACTTGTGCATCCGCTGAAGAAAAGAAATACACTAATTTGGCATCACAATGTGGTAGTTAGACTGAATGTCAGTCAATTAAGCTTTCCCTACCCACATCAGTGCAACCACACAAAACCCACAACAGTATAAGAAAATGGGCAATGTACATCTACTTGTTTCACTGGTTTTTCTAGCCAAAGTGTCCTGCCACTTATCACAGGTCGGAGTAACTACAGCCTCCCTGCACACAGGCAAGATTAATCTTATGCTGTGGTAAATCCTCCAACACCTGAGCTGAAGAAAGACACAGGGTAATATGTTCATGGTACAGGGGTCAGAAGGAGGTCAGTTGGCATTAGCAGCTCTTTGGGAACTGCTGTCTCAGGCTAGTGCTGTGTCAAGCTCCACTGCTCTGCAGTTAGTGAAGCTCTGAGCATTCAGCAGGCCCAGCAAAGCTCATTAAAAATAAGGAAGAGTGAGGGAAGAAGAGAAGGATGATGAGAGGGCAAATGAGAAGTATGTAGTCAGTTGGTAGTACAGTGAAAATTGCCTGCTGGATCTAAGCCCAATAGTAGCCATGGTCCCAGTGTTCAGGAGAGGAAACAGGGGGCAGAGGTAGCAGAAGACGAAAGTTAAGTAACAGGAATGATTGCCTCTGAGAGAATTGCTTGTTTTGGCCTACTTGTTGCGTTTATTACTTCAAATAAATTAGCTTTACTTTAGCTTTTTGTATAATGATGTAACTCATTTGCTGGGCTCTTTCCAGTAAGAGTTCAAAAGCTTCCTGCTTGTTAGGTACTGGAGGGTCAAAGACTGATCTTCAGGCTTGCTCCAAACGCATCAAACTACCTTAACACAGTCTTTAAAAAACCCTAGCTTTACGGCAAATAGTAAGATAACTTTCTTTCCCAGTTACATCTGATGCAACTTTGCCGGCTTCCTTAGGTATACTCTGTAACTGTATCTGTAAGTGTAACAGAAACAGGCAGAAACGGATAGCCATAGTGGAAATTGACAAGATGTTGCCAGACATTTCTGGGAGAGAGAAAGGCGAGGCTGAAGCAATTACAAGGAATGTAAACATGATGAGAAAGCACCACCTGCGCAGGATGCCACAAAATCTCTTCTTTGGGGTCAGTGGAGCACAAAGAGAGAAAAAGAGAGAGGCAAAGGTTTTTATTTCGGCTCTAGGTTGTGGGCATGCTCTGCCAAAGAAGAAAATGGTATGAATTATTTTTTATCTTATTTTTTTATAAAGTGGTAAACCAACTGAAAGCAGTGCGCTGGTACAAAAACAGAACCAGCAACACTGAGAGTAAACTCATGACAAGTAATTTCAGCACAACTGCAAGAAAAAATTTACAAATTGAATAATTATCATAAAATTATGTTTTGTTTTCTTACAAAAAGTAACATAGGTAATCTTAAGGCAAGGATGCATGTTCCTAGACATTTGTACAGAACCTAGTGTGTTTTAGGGAACTTCACATGATAAGAAAATGCAGTTTGGTGAGGAATGTGGCATTTTATTGTTGGTTGTTTATTATTTATTTCTGTTAATGCATTCTAAAAAGGCACATGGGGCAGAAAAGGTTCTGAGTAAAATAAATCAACTTAAAATACCAACTTTGTAGTCAGAATCTGTAGTGACTTCTGCATGAGAACGGAAATTTATCTGCAACAGATAGACTACTGCAGTTTCTAGCCCTTTTTACAAATAGAACAAAACTTTTCTCAGTGTATCTATTAATGTTTTATTGCAAGTATTAATGTTTTACTTGCAAGTATTGCAAGTATGTTGTTTGTGTTATCAGAAAGGATGACTATTCTTGTCATCTTGGTCCTTAAAATTAAACTCATATCAGAAAACTTTTAGGACATATTGGAAGTTTTTAGGATAGCAAAATGACTGCAGCTCGTTTCAAACTTACTTTTGCAATTGTTCCGACCAAACTAGTTTCTATCCGTTGAATGCTGATGTATTCAAATAGAGCAGCACATGTGTATTAATTTAACATTGATATCGACTGTAATATCATTGCTGCATTAACTGAATTTTCTCTGGTTCCTCAGGGCAATGTTTTCCTCATGATACAAAGAGTATTTTAAACTGCCAATTCATACCACTAGAGGACAATGTAATAGGGATAATTTTACAACGTATATTAGGAAGAAACTTTAGGCTTTAAATGAAACTACGTGCTATGTTGAAACCCCTTTTACAAAACTTAAAATACTTTATTGCTTTTATTCAGCACTTTCATAATTCTAAATTTCATAGAAAATGAGAAACTGTATTGCACATCCATATAGCAAAATACCCAGGAGCAACCAGAATACAAGGCATTCTGGAGAAAATGACAAAAAGAGAACAGAATATCAGTAACAAGTCCTGCTGTTCTGACTCGCTGAATTTGTACTATGAAGTGGTGTGGGATGCTGAGGAACAAGAAAGAAAGAAATATGACATTTCAATACATTTTCAGGCAGAGAAAGGTGTTTAACTAAGGTTAAACCTTAATGATGTAACTAGGGTGATGTAACTAAGGGCAAACCAGTTAAATTTGAACATCTGTTGATGTGTAACAATCAGGCATAACAGCACATAATGCCTTTACTACTGCTGCAATAAATTCATATACAGAATCTCTTCCAATCATGTATGTGCAAATATTGCCTTGCAGAAGAAACCAGAGACTGTGTTTATTGTAGAGCTGACTATTAAGTTAAACCTCAGGAAGCTGATATATAACTGATTAAATTACTGATCAAAATGGGGGGAGAGGGAGGGACGATGGACACTACAGGGGAATTGATAGCTAAAGAAGAGCAGACAGTTTCAGAAATTGTGTTTATTCTTACAAAACTGATACTGTACTCTTTATTTCATGTCATTTGCCTGAAGAGTAATTGGATTTCCACTTTAGGTTTTAAATAAAACTCAGACTTGAGTTACAAAGAAATGTCATTTGGAAGCATGCTTGTAAGAGGATGTTTTTAAGAAAGACAGAATTACATAATCCAGAAAATAGAACTTTATGCAGAAACAGTGTCTAGACATTCTTGACATCCATTTAATATCATCCAGGTCAAATAAAGAGAGAAAGAAATTTACCTCAACACTCACGACTGTAAAAAATTCTAGGCTTCTTACATTGAAACCACATGAGTACCAGCTTATGAACAAAAGCCTCACTGAGAGACTGTTTAGCTTGAAAGGAACTGACTCCTTTCCAATGTGTGAGAACTGTTATAGAAATAACACTCTCCCTGGTTTCAGTGTGGTAACTTTTATACTAATATAAGTAAGAAAGCACAAACAACTAGCTGGGATCTGTCGTTGAAACTTAAGAAGCCATAACTTGAAGGTACACAGCACAAAATTAGCAATTTAAGATACAGAAAAGGTTTGTTATCAGTAAGGATGGAAGACAACTTCCACTGACAGCTTTGCAGGGTTCCCAAAACCTGGTAAAATCACCACATTTTATAAACATCAGGTACAGTAAGGGCTTATTTTGTACAGACAGACAAGACCTTCTAGAAAATGGCTTGTCAATCAAAAGAAAGATGAAAAGATAATGAAAATGACTGCAAGGTTTGCACTTATCAGAGAGAATCAGAAGAGAAATAGCTCAAAAGGCAACAGAATTGCAGTAGCGCTGATGCTTTGCTTTTAAATGCTATCTTTCATCTAAGGAAAGGACTTTCTAAAAGGTGACAAAACATAAGAAAATTAAGAGATAGGATCTGATTTAGCCAAGGTCACACCATGAATCAAAGATTTCGGAACAGAAATCCACATCTGCAACCACCTGATTTGATCCCCAGGCAACATTTACTACTTTTCTTGTTAAAAGCACTGTTTTCACATAACATTCTTATTTTCCTGTCAATAAGAGAGGCTAATTCCACTCAAACCAGAGCCTACTGGGTTCTTAGTTACACTGAGAGGTGTTTTGCTTGCTGTTATGTTACGTTCAGTGTGTCGCACTTGGTAATCTGAAATTGTCTTTTGCACGAGCTAAATTCACATCCATGAGGAGGTTCTACTTAGCCATTAGTTGCAATATGTGCACACCATATATTCCAGTCATTTGTGCCCAGGTGCATTCAGCTTCTAGAGGGATCATCTGACACTCAGAATCTGCCTAGGCTTCAGCAGATTTGCAAACGCCAATACCATGTTCAAGCAAGGCTTGCAAGTCATCCACAATGCCGCATTTGGAGGACATACTTGTCACTGAACCTGAGCACAGCAAGCAAAACTTGCTTCAGCTCAAAGGTGAATCTGACTTACATTCTGGGCTCCAGGGCTTCTTTCAGATTTCAGTTCAATTCAGCAGAACTGAACGACCATGAAAGAGTATGTGATGAGAAGGGGAGAAAAAAGGAAAGTAATTTAGAAATGTGGAATTCCACCACCATTTGGTGTTTGAGTACTCAGGCCAAGGTCAAAATAGAGGTAAGATGCATCTTTGGGCATTGCAATGAGAAACTGCTGGCACATACAACTAACTACTTTCTTTCTTTTAATCATCATGTACCAGCTAGTGATGTCTTCACTGGCAGTGCAGTGGCATTCTCAGGAACTAAGTCCTTTGTCCTGGACAAAGTGCACTCCTTGCAGTAATTCTCAAATGCAAACCCAAGACCTTTAATGGCAAGATACAGAGTGGTCAGAATTATCTTGGATGGTGCTTAAAATGAGCACTGATGGTCAAAAGGGCACTGAAGCATTATTTTTTGGTTTCTTTCATACTAGAAAGTTGACAATGCTCTCTTACCTCTGGGGTGCAGCATTGGACAGTTAAAGTACATTGGAATCCTCTTGCTACACAACAGAGCGGAAGAGCTGCCTCTTCCAAACACTGTTGATTTTGCATTAGTTAAGTTTGGCAGGAGCTGCTTTTTATTATTTTTTAAGTCTACTTGGAGAAGAAAACTGTAATAATATTTACAGCTTCTTAACCTGAAACACTCAATTTTCCTGATGTATGTGTTAGGTTTCCTATAGCCTGAACACCAAGGGCTAAGTAAAGATACATATGTAGAAGATTAATTCATAAAAGGGGTCTGGACCTTATATCATTGTTGAACCTTTCTATATAAACAGTTCCTGAATGGAAAACTTAATCAGAATGCTAGAGGGTTTACTAGCTATAAATATAGCCATGATTCTGACGCATGTATGAATAGTTTTTCACAAAAGTCAGCCATGCAGTAGTTAGGGTTTGAATCACATCACCAGCATGAATAGAGGAGACTGCCACCCAGATACTTACATGTTAATAACAGAAAGATTGTGGGGACAGCAGGAAGGAAAATTAGCCAACACTTGGAGCCACATACAAACACTATTTATTTGTGGCTCCATGTTTAGAAATTTCCCTGGCATTGAATTAACTGTCATCTGAACCCTGCTGACTTGACGTGAGCTAAGTATGTCAGTATGTCCCACAGCAGTTAGTGCAACTGCTCAGGTAGCTAAAGGTTGAGTTTATGTACCTCTCTGGACTATACTTCAAACTTGAGAACACTTCAGAAAAATGACAATAAATGAACCTGAAGTACAAACAACAGGATCAAGAATACACAAGATCTCTGCTACTTTTTCACTTAGGAACTTGATTCTTAAAAAGGATTATTTTGAAATCCTGGTTTTATAATAAATGAATCCTAAACTAGAAGCCCTTCTCAGCTTCTTCTCTTCAGAACTAGTATTTTAAATCTACAGATATATTCTAGCTGTAGCCCTAAGGATGAGTTAACTGAGATTTTAACTTCTTTGCTTGAAGTACCAGTTGGTGTTCCTTAGTAATGCTTGCCTTCCCAGACTCCTCTTGTGATCTTGGTAGAACCGCCACATCTCGTACAGGACTGACTCTAAAGGCTACTTGAGTAAGAGTTTAAGAACTGCACTTTTAAGGCTCTCCCATGCTGTCAGTTTAGCTAAATTAAACTTGGAGAACCTGACTGTAGCTACTCCTTCTCCTCAATTCTCTTTCTCGGTCCTAGCCTTAGAACTTCATGATGCAGAGTGCTGTTGTAATTATGAATAATTTGACTAAAGAGAGAACTAGAAAGAGATGATACTCAATGACCTCTAGACAAAGACTTCTTTCTGTGGAATTTGTCACATAGCTTGCTCTATAAATCTCTCTGTTCAGAACTTAACATAAAGAAAAGAGTGGAGGAATAGCAAAATGATCCAACTCACTGTTCCTTCTAAATCTGCATGATTTCTAGCAAGACCTGCCTGGCATAGTAGCTCTGAACTCTGCAGTGTAATAGCGTATCTGTTACTTTCAATTATCATATAACAGCAGCAAGCCTCACCACTTGTTATTTCATGTAGTTTTGCTCTCTACATGCCTGCAAGCTTGGGAGGTTTTCTTATAAATGTTTTCAGCACATTTACATTGATGCATTCAAGTGCAAACAATCAGATTCCCCTCTGCAAAACAGTTTTGCAAACATTTCATTATTCAAGACTTTTAATGAGAAATTGCTGAACTAAATGTAATCCCGGATTCATGGGTCCTACCAAATTTAATATCACAAAAACTAGGAGATTGTTTCAAGCTATTTTTTTTTTTCCAAATGGAGTAACAGTGTGTTAAAGAAGTCAAAAAATCCCTGCGGATTTGCAACCCATGCACTGGATTTTTTTTTTTTTTTTTAAGTACATAGTTTCTGAAAAGCTATTCTATATCCAAAATATGCAGAGGTGGACAAGAAATGTGGGGCTTCTATTTAATATTCTTGCTTTGTTCTTCTTCAGTTGTATTAGTGTTTTCTCAGTTTAGCCCTTAATTAATCCTAAGACAAACTCATCTCTAATATGGGCCTCAGGCTGTGACACAGACATAAACACAGGTAACAGAAAATCTTCCTTGCTGCCACAGCAAAGATTTGTAATTTGACAGCCAAATATCTGAGTTCTGTCTCTGAGCTATATGAACTTCAAGGCTGCCTGAGCACCACCTTGGAGAACTGCTGGGTTCTTGCTACAAAACTTTGCTTTCACTGCTGGGCATTATAGCACAATCTGTTAGTATCAAAGAACTATTTAATTTCTTGTGCTTATCATTGAAAATGCACACTGTAGCGGCCCCTTTAAGGTTTAGACATTCAGGTCAACACCCTAAGAATCATTGAAAAAACCTCCTAGCAACACCTCCTGTCACTATGGTAAAGTGTTGCAGGACCACTGAATGGAAACCTGTAACTATGTAACATGACAGCATTTTTTTTGTAGTTGCAAGAGATTTCCTCTTCATAGCATAAAGGAAATATGTAGCTTTAACTAGAAAAAGATTCATGTGAAATAGAAAAAAATCTTCTGTAACAGAAAAGGATATATATTGTGTATGAGTGAGAGACAGGGAGAAGGTATGGAAATGATTTGCCTGACGTCCCAGAATCTCTTGAAGACTCCTCTGATGTGGTAGCCCATGGCTGGTTTTTTAATATATTTTGGATTTAGAACCCAGGACAAAGAGATGTTGAGCTTTAAACAGGTTCATCCATGTGGCCAAGCCTGAATACAGTATATGCTAATTTCAATACTTGGATTCCATACAGGTAGTTTCTCATTCAGAGTAATGAGGTTTTGAAGATATTGAAGATGTCACAAATGCTCAGCAGCCCAACCAGCATATATTTTCCCAGTTTTTTTATTGAACTCTTATGAACATTTTAATGACTGTTTTTCTACAGTGCAAACAAAAGCCATTTGTCTATTTTAGTTGTACATGACAGCATTCATTTTCACTTGTGTTTGCTTAAATCCCGCAGTGAACAGGAAAGGATGGAGGAGGAATGGAATTTCTTCTTCTACAGATGCTAAATAACAAAAACTGACAATTAGAGGTAGATTACAGTAGCACTCAGATATCTTGGCAACATCTACTGTCTAAACAGAGTTATGTGCTGGACTCCACAAGGTAAAAAGGCTGAGAAGCAACCTAAATACCAAACAGCATGAATTTGCATGTAAAGTTCAAAGTGTAGCTATGCTGCGAGTGTGTATCAGGGAATGAAACTCACTAGGCAAAGAAAGGAAGATAAATTACAGCAATTTTACCTTCTGCTTGCAAGCAGGTAAGTCTGAGAGATGAACAAGAGAGCTCAGTCATTCCTTGTTGGGTTTCTAATTGTCAAGCACAGATGAAGCCCAAATAACAAACATGATGTCTAATACTGTAAACAGCAATATTATATTAAAATTCTTCAGTGTTGAACACAGGTAGTAGGTGTATATTTGCATTATACCTCCCCATCAATAACAACCTGGGGTGTCCTATCATCTTATAACTTGTTTGTGCAATTGATCAAGCATTAGTAATGGAAATAATTCTGCTTTTCTGGTACACTGGAAAGTAATAAAACTCTTATGCACATTTAAATAGATTATTTTAGGCACTATGAGTGTCTAAATAGGTTATTTTAGATACTCTGAGTCCACATTCATCTTTGTATGCTCTAAGATACAGTGCAAGTCTTACAAAAGCCCAGATAATGAATGACGCATAAGATTAACACTCCTGACACTGGAACCCCTAATTTGATTGAGCAAAGCAGAAACCTCTCTACAGTTAGAGATATATCATGCCTGGGTTCTAACACAGTAAAGCGACCAGGCTAAGACACTACTTTGAAAATTCTGGCAAAGAAGCACTCCTCAAGCTGCAGTACATAGATCCTCTAGCTACTAACCGACTTCTACCCTTTCCCTGCTCAGGCACTCCTTTTGGCTATCTAATGTGACTGGAACTACCCAACATTCACTGTTGAAATTGCACCTCTTCCTTAGTAAAGGACCTTCTCTCACTGAAGTATTCTTCCTTCTCTCACTGAAAAGACCCTGGCTACCCAGATTGCTTAAACCACTTTGATCCTGGCAGGTCTGCTAGGCTTTCTGCTACCTTCTCGGTGTTTGACCAGCAGTCCTGTTTTTTTTCCCTCTCAGCTCTTCAGAAGATAAGGCTGCTGTGTGACTCAGCACAGCAATAAGAATGTTGCTCTGTTTCATCAAGTGCAAGACAACTAAGAAAAGGCAAGAGCTGGAGAAATCGGATTATAAAAATCATTACAATAATAATTATAAAAACACACTACCAAAGTGGAAAAAAAAATGAAATCAACAGAAAAAACCTTATTTAGTGGAATGCAGAAGGTAGTTCTCAAAGGAAGAGATGGGAATTCATCTGCCTGGACTGGTATATTAAACTAATTATCAAGTTATACAGCAGCATTGAAGCATCGTAAAAACAAAATCTTCCACAGCTTTTTACTTAAAAAATAAACCTCAGGAAAAAATATGAGTGCCCTGATTTCCCCCTTGGTACAAAAGAACTCTCAGAAACTTACAGCTTTTTTTTGACTGGTCTTAGAGAGAAATCAGCATCTTTAGTTAGAATCACAGAATAGTTAGGGTTGGAAAGGACCTTAAGATCATCAAGTTCCAGCCACCCTGCCATGGGTAGGAATGCCTCACACTAAACCATGTCACCTAAGGCTCTGTCCAACCTGGCCTTGAACACCCCCATGGATAGAGCATTCACAGCTTTCTTGCTCAACCCATTCCAGTGCCTCACCACCCTCACC
The DNA here is from genome assembly GCA_009867235.2 of Psittacus erithacus. Lineage (NCBI taxonomy): Eukaryota > Metazoa > Chordata > Aves > Psittaciformes > Psittacidae > Psittacus > Psittacus erithacus. The sequence continues at coordinate 481 of WYDI02013843.1, read as the reverse complement.
ATAAAGAGCTCCCTCCTTATATCCAATCTAAACATCCCTTGTTTAAACTTAAACCCGTTACCCTTTGTTCTATCAGTGCAGTTCCGAATGAATAGACCCTCCCCAGCATCCCTATAGGCCCCCTTCAGATACTTGGAAGGCTGCTATGATGTCTCCATGCAGCCTTCTCTTCTCCAGGCCACATAGTCCCAACTTTCTCAGCCTAACTTCACACATGAGGTGCTCCAGATCCCTGCTCCACCAGTTCCATGTCCTTTTTATGTTGAGGACACCAGAACTGCACAGAACATTCCAAGTGAGGTCTCATCAGAGCAGAGTAAAGAAGCAGGCTCACTTCCTTTGACCTGCTGGTCACACTCCTTTTGATGCAGCCCAAGATATGATTTTTCAAATATGATGGGCAATGGCTTAGCAACTTCATTTGCCAGCTCCTCCAGGAGCCATGGATGGATTTCATCAGGTCCCATGGACTTGTGCACAT
>WYDI02013842.1:0-10316 GCA_009867235.2 Psittacus erithacus | reverse complement strand
TGACATGGTTTAGTGGGAGATGTCCCTGCCCATGGCAGGGGGGTTGGAACTAGATGATCTTAAGGTCCTTTCCAACCTTAACTATTCTATGATTTTGTGATTCTATATATGTATATATACACTGATAAGCAAGAACAGCCAATTAGGATGCATTTGGACCTAGTAGTATTGTTGAACCTTTCACCGGGTAAGAACCAAGGCAGATTTTGTTGGAAAACATTATCTATGTCTGAAAAATCCTTATGCTTTCAGGCACACAAGGCTTTTCCAGTCTGAGAGGAAAGATATTTAAGTAAAGATGTAGTCAGCAGAATGTCTAGGTGCTCACCAGCTTTACGGATGGTGGTGTGAGGACCAGAGCTCTCTGGTGGACTGGACAATGCTGGAAGACTGGTTTGATTACAGAGAGTTGGCTTGTGGCTGTATTCTCCTCTGCAATAATGATGCTGGTAAGCCCAAGAGAGGACACTGCCATGTAGGCAGGTGGCTCTAACAAGAGAAACTTGCGTGTTTTCCACATGGAAAAAAGTCTTTGAGCTCAGGATTTACTTTTGTTTCATAGTAGACCAGCAAGGCTACTGAGCGCAATCAGTGCTATAGCCCACTGCAGGTGCAGGGCTCAGAAGTGAAAAAAAGTGAGCATGAATTGGGTAGTTTCTCCCTTAGGAAATCAATGCCAATGTTTTCTAAACAGGGAATAGCAGGACTTCTCAAAGATCTCCCTGGAGACCCCAGCCATTGGCAAGTAAGAACAGCCCTTCTCATCTACAAAAGCTTGCCTGCTGCTACTGCCTAGAAGGAAAGTGATTGATCCTCAACAGTTCTACCTTAGATATTAAAAAAACCCCTAAAACATAATGTAACATTTCTTAAAGAATATGCATGAAAAAAAAAAAATAAAGTGAGCCTATATCAAGATTACTCAAAAAAGAATAAATCATATGACTAACATAATAAAAATTCAGTGTTGGCCTAAGGCAAAGCACAGACATCAGCACTGAAACAGTTACAAACAATAAAAAATGTGAGGCTAGAACACATATTAGATTTTGGCAGAAGCCTGACCTGCACTCCTGGCACGTGCTATTGTCCACTGAGCGCCCGCCAGATCCCCATCAGTTCTAAATGTCTGAATATAACCCAAGGAATTTTGAAAACAGACTGTACTTCTTAGGTACAAACCAATACCTGCCTGTGGTAAGGACATATGCTGCAAGAAATTAAAATATATTTAAGAGTGAAAAAAACCCCCACTGAGTCTGATTTTCACGCTACATCTGTTAAGATTTAATTGTCACTTAAGCAGGATGTTTCAGAACTGACTGAGTTCCACTGAATTTGTTAAAAAAATAATACTGAAGTAATCTGCCAAAAAGTATTCAGAACCCACGGTGGAAAAAATCTGAGATGTTCTCTGTGGTATGTTGACAGTATGTTATAAATGTAGTTCAAATAGCGTGTGATGTTCTACAAAAATAAAACATCTTTACAAATAAGAAAAATATTTGGAGAACAAGAATGATTGCACGAGTTCTTGGAATTTTATCATATGTATGAAAGAAAGAAAAGTGACTTCTGTGTTAAGTATTTTAAGTATCATGGTAGCCTGTCACAAAACTGGAATACCTGACCAAAGCAGAAACTGTTGCAAGACTTCTGAAATTCTAAGGCAGCCAATGTTTATACAAGCAGACTCCCGTTATTAATAACCAGATCTTTCCATTACTTGTACTACAAATATTCTGTTTGCGCACAATATATTTTCATTTGTTTCAAGGAATCTGTTTTCCATTCAGATGCCATTAAATAACCAATAACTTTCACACCTTAAATAACTAAATCCTTCAAGATGTGTGTTGAGGCCACTTGCCTCTTGCTTGCCACTCTGCAGAAGCCTGACTAATGTTATTAATTGTACTATTTTTGTGCTGAGTTTTAAAAATTTGCTTTCATCCATTGAGAAGCTGCAATATATCTTCTCATTAACAATTGTTTTTCAGAAAGCTAAATAGCTAGTAATGTATTTTCAAAACATAACATCATGCCGAAGTTTTTACCTAAACCGTAACCACTGCAGTCAATCGAGATAAGAACTCTCATTCTGTGTCTCCAGTTAGTCAGCAATGCCACAAAAGGCAAAATAAGAATTAATCACAACAAAGCCACAAGCTTATTACAACCTTACTATTGCCTCATGCAGACATAGCCACAAAAATATAAATGCAATTAAAACAATGTCAGTATAATTTTAAGGATCAAAAGTATATTTTCCTGTTTGACCTTATAAGGAATGTGTCCCAGGTACTTTCAGCAGTGGTTCAAGGCATGGAAAAGAAATAGGAGAAAAACAGGACACCTTCTTCCTGTGCAATGATATGCTAAAACCTGCTTCTTCATAAGTGGTGGCTGTAAGCCAGCTCTTGCCTAACACCACTACTGTAATTGCAGCACCTCATGCATCTATTTTTCGGACTCTCAACAACAAGTTTTTCTGAAAAATGAGAGCAAACAAGTGACTCAGTGCAGTGGCCAGAGGTTAATGCACCAAAAAAGCAGCCGGCTAACACACCAGATTTGATTGCTGCAGGGAGGGAGACCCCATTTCCCCCCAAGAATCCCATCTCTGACTCTGTTATGTAGTACCTGTTATGTATGCAACCGCTACAAAAATGTATTAAGTCTTTGTTTTAGTTTCACAACAAAGCTTATGTCCAGACACACATTAGCAGGATCACAGGAACTTCTTAAGTATTTCTACTGTTTCTAGATAAAGAACTATTTTCCTTCAAATAAATTTTTAGATACACCAATCCCATGAAAATCGTTGGCGTTGCATCAGAGAGCTCATGTAAGTTGTCAGTGTTAACACACTATCGCCAAGGAGAAAAGAAGTAAAAAAACCCCCTTACATTATTTACCAACAATTGGCTGAGGTACAACATTTTATCCAAAATGATCTAGTATTTTACCTAGAACATGCACTTTAATGTTGTAATTGAACACCTAAGGGAAAGTAAAAGGCAATATGTATACAATATATTACTTTGAAGACTTTCTCAGGGTTGTGGTAGGACTTCCTAACACTGTTTTGGTGATGAAGGATAGCTGAAGATGAAAATTTCACAGTATCGGCTAGTTACAGAAGCAGAAATTTTCAGCAATCTCCTTATCTTTGCTTATGTTCAAATCTCTCGACAGGAACATTACTTTCCTTCACCCACAACCCCACTTTAAGAAATGAATAAACAACAGTGACAAAGAAGCTTTGGCCAGAAATCACTGATTCTGTTTCATTTTTCTAAAATGCAGAACAGATCTATATCGTGACCTTTAATCATCATATTGCTTCTTTGCCTTTGCTTTGCTTTACCTTCCATCTAGCACTGGGAAAGGGTCACCTCTGTCCTGCATATCCCAGCCTGTGGAGATCTTTACTGCGTCTAGAGGACTTGAGCAACACCACCACATCAGTGTTAAAAAATACTAAATACAGAGATAAAGAGAAAATGATCTCTTTGTTAATGCATTAGAAATTCAGGAGAATTCAGCTCACTGCATTCAGTTCTCAGGTATGCCAATGGCTCTCCATATAGCATTTTAATCGTCAATTCCCATAAGGTGGTGAGGCACTGGAATGGGCTGCCCAGGGAAGCTGTGAATGCTCCATCCCTGGCGGTGTTCAAGGCCAAGCTGGACAGAGTCCTGGCTGACATGGTTTAGTGGGAGATGTCCCTGCCCATGGCAGGGGGGTTGGAATTAGATGATCTTAAGGTCTTTTCCAACCCCAACTATTCTATGATTCTATGATTAGCTACTGTATATGAAATTCAGGTCAAAATGAAGACACTGAAGTTTAGGCATCTGAACTCCCACTAGAGGCAAAAACTCAAGATCCAGAAACAGAAAGACTGAATAGACTCATCTTGTTCTGAAATGCTCATTTACTGGCTGGACCCTCTTGGCTCTCCAAACCCCACTAACTGCACCAGCACTAATCTTTACTAAGGATAATGGAGAACTCAATCTTCTAGCCATTGCAGTCTTGCACTCTTATCCTTTCCGCAGATTCGTTCAGTCATGATCACATTGATACTATGACATGAAGCCACACATCATATCAAACCTGCAAGCATATCACAAACTTGTGCCAACCATGTTTAAACAGAAAGCTTAACCAAAGCAAACATTTTCTTCCCAGCAAATTTCAATACACTAATTATCACTAACAGATAGGACTCCACTGTGGAAATATTGCTTCTGGCAGCTTAGTGCTACGGAACACAGGAAAATCTGTTTTACTGAAGATAAAGGAGCAGTTTGGGACATGAAGGTGTGATGATACATTCAATCTGTACTAAGGATATACAGAAGGATCGTGATCTTTACCAGGTATCAACTGTTACCAGACAAGCTAACCTGAACGTTTGTCTTCTACTTGCAACAGGAAAGTATTTCTGGAGTAGAATAATATTTTCCAGTAAAATGAACATAAACATACTCCAGATTTAATGTACTGCAAAATCTTCATTTTCTGAAGGACTCCTGTAGTCCTTTTCAAAATTTAATGCAGATTTTCTTATATGTTCTACAACAACAGCACAACAGCAATATTTCCATGGAGAAGCTCTAAGACAGTACTGGTTGTATAATCTGGAATATGAGCTTAAGCACGCACAACTGTTTAAAACATAAGTTTTAAGTGAAGCTGGAACTGTCTTCTAAAAATACTCCTGCATTGAAATGAAAATTCAGTGTAAGTCAGCTGAGCTTTACCCTTCTTATGCCTATAATCACAGAATCATAGAACGGTTTGGGTTAGAAGGAACCTTAAAGATCATCTCGTTCCAACCCTTCTGCCACGGGTAGGATGCTAGAACCTCTAATGCCAACACAGCAAGTTCATATTCTTCTGATTAGATATTACTAGACATTGAGAAGTTTTTACATCATGATAAGAAGAGTAACAGAAAACAGTTTTCCACTAAACTATTACTGCATCAGACGTGATGATTTACATGAACATCTCACAGACTACCCAGAAGAACTTGGCTGGTTTTACAATGGTTTGCCACACATCCCTGTGGTAACAGTTTTAACATGAGATTGCATGACATATAGCCATGAATCCAAAAATTCCAGTGGTACATTCAGCATGCGCTACATTAACTGGTACAAAACACTGTGTCAGGTGTTTTGTACAGGCACAAATCCTGTGCCACGCTACCACATCTCATTTACTGTTTGCCACTGTTTATAAAGAGGTGGCTACTTCCTTCCATGAAATAACTAATGGTAATAGAATTAGGCAAATACTTACAAAAGTAATCAAATGTGAAACCATCTAAAAGCAAGCACTTTTTTTTTTTTTTATTGATGGTGCTTTTCTGCCTTTATAGAGCCCGTTGCTTTGTCAATGTGCAGAACAAAGTAAGTCAGTCAGGAAACCCTGCATCTGTTATCAGCTCATTCTCCTTAGATGGCAGCACTGTAAATATTTTTCTTCATTATCACCCTGACAGTAAATAACTTTGCAGGTGTGACTTAATCAAGAGGAATGCCAAGATTTCACAATTTTTGGCCTACCTGAAATAAAAGGAGTAATAGAGAAACCCATGCACCACGAAACAAATGAGCAGAACTAGTGAACTAAAGTCTATTAAGCAGGGTTCATGATCACTTGGGCTGGATGGCAGTTGATGTATTTGCACTACAGTTCAACTGTTTTCTTATCTGGGAAGCATTCTATAATAAATCATAATTTATTACATGTTTTGCAACCCTGTCAAAGGGCACACCTAAGATTTTTGCTTCTGTAATAAATACCAACCAAGTGTGTACAGGAATTCACTTGACAATCTGGACATAGCTAAAATATTTTCGTATTTTCTAACGTCAGCATTTTTGATCTAGCACCAACAACTTATCTGATTTACACAACACCGCATTTACTTTCTTCTAAATTTAATTATGTTTAAGAACTGACAGGAGATTTCAAAGTAATTCTCCAATGACAACCAGCAGTAAGCAAAACTTAAAAAAAGGGGGCTGGACAAAGGCCTCTATTTCCAGCCTGTAACTTCTCAACCCCCCTTTTCACTTGCCTTTTTCCCCTTTGGGAGTGTTTCTCTCTGAATAGGAACAAAGGAGCAGAATGTTGTGATCAACCTCAGCAGTACTTCTTGGTGTACACAGCTAAATTGCTCCTGAGGCTGATCATATGTCCCTGCCTATTATCTGTAAAAAAGACAGCAGAAACAAAACCTCAGAACAGCCCTAAGCCTTCCTTACTATTATATACAACAACCACTGGCAAACTCCAAGCAAATAGCTACGAAGATGAATGATTATTGCCAGGGTGCTTCAAATTTTTCCATGAGTTTTGCATTTTTTTTTATTAGTGATTAATAAAAAATAGGCAGCGAATAACCAAATCATTGCAGATTTAACTTCAGCATTACAAGACTCACCATTTGTATGCGGTTATCACATGTCAAAATTTCATCTGAGTATGCCAGTAAGCAAAGGGCTTTCTAGTATTAGTATTGGCATGGCTGTTTTCATTTCTGAAACCACCGTTCAGGATGAGAGGGAATTAATTTTACAATATATGCAGAAAGTTTCTCAAAATAATTGATGCTTTGCTATGAAATTCACCACCTTGATCTACTCTAAATATACCTGGACAGACACTTGAGACAGGTCTGTTCATTTTCCTTGTATGAAACTCTTCTAAACAAAATGTGCAAACCATTGCCTTTAAAATACCTAAACCATCTTATTTCTCTGCTAACAAGAGCTTTGAGTGTTTGCAGTTACAAGAAAACCTAAAATCCCTAGAAATATGACTTGAAGAGAATTGTTTACTGTTGGGTTTATGCTACTGGCTAAAGAATCCACATCAATGACAGTTACGCAAATGTTTAGGAGCATTAGATTAACATTTTTCTATGAACTGTCTATGGTGTTACTGTTGTAAGCCTGACATCAACTTGAAATTCTAAATATGCATTAGTGCAAAGATTTTTTTTTTGTTCATGTGCTTTTTTGTCATTTTTTTCTATTTAATGCTGTTTTCTGCCCATATTAGCAAAGTAACTGAAATTAACTTAGCTGCATTACAAATAAACCTTACCTGCATACCATTTCATTAAAAATCTGCATGTGCACTATTATAGTTGGAGTAACCAATTAATATGTATGAACTGCTAAGACTCAAAAACACCTATTCCTCCAACCTTGCTTTCACAGACAACTGTCTGCAACCCACACCTTCAAAACTGAAAATTTCAGTATTCACTGTTTTTCACTGCTTCAGACTGGAAAACCTAAAAGAAAATCTCTTCTGGGTTTTTAACTTAATGACCTAAGTTTTGAAAGAGAAAGAACTCTTTCTGTTAGCCATATATTAAAAAAAAAAAGTTATTTTGAGAGTCTCCATGACTCTCAAGGTCATAAACTCCTAAAGATTTACATTCAGCTTCGTATAATATTAGAAGTTGTGTGTCAGCAGTGAAGCCATGTATCCTTATTACCTACAGATTTTTGGCAGACACAAAAAAAATTCTTTTATTTTTTTGTTTCCTGTTCTTTGACCACTTGCAGCTCAGTGAACTCTATTCTGCCCCAGGTTTCCCACTTTAATGATTAAAGTTGGGATTTACCCCTCTTTCCCACAGCAGAGGTACTAAGAGAGTATTTGTCCTCTGAATGACAATCCTCTCGGGAACTTGAAGAATTTAATTTTGTAAAGCAAAAAATTCTTTGGAAAGCTATAAAAGCCAAATTTTTGGAGGAAAAGAGGACAACCACCTAGGGCACTTTTTATTTGTGTGCTGGTCCTATCTTCTCCTCATAAAGCATGCTTTTAGAAGTAGTTTTTTAAGAAAGTGCATACAATTTTGATTTGTTCTTAATTAGGTTTTGCATAAACCAAAGGAGATTTGAAACCAGAAACCTAGAGCTGAGCTCAATGCTTCATTACACTCATTCAATTCACTGCCATCACTGCTTCTTCTAAGAAATAAGGTCACAGAGTATTTATTGGTGAAGTGCATAGACAGTTAATGGGGCCGCAACAGTATGAATACTATTATATTACACTCCTACTATATTCTGTTCCATGTAAGTAATTGAGGAACACATACTGATCAGACATGCAAATTATGCAGAGATGCAATTTCACTCATCAAGTCACCAGATTTCTACATCATCAGTATCAATTCACAGGTGTAAAGGGTGGTGATGCTAGTAAGAATCCATTCGCACAACATTTATAAACTGGCTTCTGTTGATTTATGTCAAATAAAGGATCTTATTCCAGTGGCTGGCAAATTACATCTTGAAGGGGACCTGCAAGTTTCCTTTCCTTCACAAACACAATGATGAGAAAACAACTTACGTTCAACTTGATCAAACATTACTGAAAACAAGAAATCTCTTGGTGTCATGTAATACTCTCCTTCATACTCCAATGATGCAAAACGCATGAAGCGATGCTTCCGAAGAGACAGTCTTTCATCCATTTCCGCATTAATGGCATCTTCCTTCTGAAACAGAAAAAAACATCCATGCAGAAAGATGGCTGCATTTGTAGACCAACTCTGTAATTAGAAAGAATCCTGTACCTGATCTTGATTAACTTCAGCATTTTGTGCATAGACACAAGAAGAGGCTACCAAGAATTAAAGCTTTTATGGCACAATTTAATGAACAACATTTAAAGTATTTTTTGGCTTCACTGAGAGCATGCCTTAACAACACAGATGAACTAAATTAACAGCTTGCTGTCACCAAAGGCTGCCCTCACCTCTTATTCCCCTGCTCTTGGCCATGTGCTCCTGCACCCTCTCCTTTGCTAGCTCTGCTACTTGTTGGAGTCTTGCTAAATTCAATTAAAGCCAAATTCAGTTAACTCAACAAAAAACTAAACCGACCAAACAGCAAACAGTATTTTGCCAGATTAGTGACTGGCTCAGCAAAGGCTGAAAATGTGGTCTGCATCCATAACTCCTGAAGTCAGTTAACAAGATGTGGAGCAACTCCTAAGATGGGAGAATAATGATGTTCTAGTTTAAGCATGGGCTTACCTTCCAGAGAAGTTAGAAAAAAACAGGAAAAGCAATGAAAACACCAACAAGTTGGAGATTTCATCACCAAACCCAAAGAGTCGATTTGTCAAGCAAACAAAAACCTTCCAACTTACATCCCCCCTTTAAATACTGAGATTCATGACCAAAATTATACACGTTGACAACATTCTGATGAGCAGTAAGAGTTGGTGGCAGCAAGAGAGGACACAGATATGGTGAAACATTTTCTTAGGATTTTAGAGACAGAAAGTGAAAACAGGAAAACAAGACACTTTAAAATTCAGAACACCCTGTGCATATCTAAACATGGAACAATTTTACCACCAGCAGCATCACTCAATTTTAGGACTGTACAAAGATGTGAGAAAGTGAAGAAAAAGCAAGAAAATCCAAGACTATGAACCAAGATTCCAACTTGAACATACCTGAAACAAGTCAGTAAACACTAAGATGAATCTGTGGCTAGGTCTGTGCCTGTGGCATTACTTGATGTGCGATGCAGATGAACAGGTATAGCACAGGGCATCGCCTACTGAGGTAATGCATCACATCTTCCAGCAAAAAAAATCACTATTTGTTTATGCAATTTTCAGTTTCTGGATCATTCCTATGGACTGCACTGTGGATGAAGCACTCTATAGGCAGACAGAAACAGCCTCACGCTCCCAGGCCCTTGTTCACATGGGGCACTTCAACCACCCTGGTATCTGTTGGAGGGACAGTAGGCACAGAACAAGCAATCCAGGAAGTACCTTGACTGTGTGGAAGACAACTTCCTTCTGCAAGTAATAGAGGAGCAAACAAGGAGAGGTGCCATGCTTGACCTCCTGCTCACCAACAAGGAAGGGCTGATTGGAAATGTGACGCTCCAGGGCAGCTTTGGTTGCAGCGATCATGAGATGGTTGAATTCGAGATCCTCAGGACAGTGAGAAAAGCGTGCAGCAAGCTCACTGCCCTGGACTTCAAGAGAGCAGATTTTAGCCTCTTCAGGAGCTTGTTCAGTAAGGTTCCATGAAATATAGCCCTAGAGGGCAGGGGGGCCCAAGGTTGTTGGTTGATATGCAAGGATCTCCTGCTACAAGCTCAGGAGTGTTGCATCCCAACTAGAAGGAAGTGCAGCAGAAGGGCCAGGAGGCCTCCTTGGATGGGTAAGGAGCTGCTGAGGAAACTTCAAAGGAAAAAAGAGGCTTATAAAAGGTGGAAGCAAGGACAGGTGGCCTGGGAAG
>WYDI02013841.1:0-11493 GCA_009867235.2 Psittacus erithacus | reverse complement strand
CCCCGCTGTGTCCCCTCACAAATTCTTGTTAACCCCAAAGCCTTATCGCTGGTGGGGTGGTGTGAGAGCTAGAAAAGGCCTTGACATTGTGTAAGCTCTGCTCAGCATTAATGAAAACATCCCTGTATTATCAGCACTGTTTTGGTCACAAATCCAAGACACGCCATACAAGATACTATGAAAAAAATTAACTTTACCCCAGCCAAAACTAGCACAATGTGATTCTATGAGTCTGTTACCGCCTGTTCCCTTTCACTGATGTTACAGTGGAGAAGATAGATAAAGGAATAAGTTCAGGTTAGACATAAGGAAGAAGTTCTTTACTGTGAGGGTAGTGAGGCACTGGAACAGGTTGCCCAAAGAAGTGGTAAATGCTTCATCCCTGGCAGTGCTCAAGGCCAGGTTGGACAGAGCCTCAGGTGACGTAGTCTAGTGTTAGGCTTCCCTGCCCACAGCAGGGCAGTTGGAAGTAGAAGATCTTGAGGTCCTTTCCAACCCTAACTATTCTATAATTCTGTGATTCTGTGATTCTAAGACCAAATGAAATGGCTAGTTTTCTGTTGCAGGTGAAACTGTTGACGTTGTTATAGTTATTCTTGCAGTGAAAAGAGAGGACAAAGAAGACAATGCATGTTCTATAAATCCAATCATTTGTGTCCACAGAACAAATAGTTAACAATTAGGTAACCTTTAGAAAAATGGATGGGAAATCAGTTTAGACATTAAAAAAGGGAGTAGAAATGGCAGACAGTCAAGTGTGGTTTAGCTGGCCATAAATAAAAACAGTACCAATCCTGGAGAGAACAAAAGGAAGGAACAGTGAAGAGCTCTCCCTATTTCAATAACATTAAGAGCTTCTCTAATGAATACAATTGGCAAGGGAAGTATTTAGCAATGTATAGTACTACTGAAGATATATTAGGTACTTGCATTTTCTTATGACTATTCCTCTGAGATATTTTGAAGGACAAATGATCTCTTGTGGTAGGAAGAATATTTTCTGATTTCTTTTTTTCTTTTTTTAATTTATGAATGTGGAAGAAGTAGAGAAATCTTCCTGTGCAGATGTTTTTTTGGTTGTAAGAAAATCAAAGTTTACAACTTGCAAAGCTGGTCCGTCTTTGGAAAACAGGTTAGTACAGAAGAAAGATATTGAAATGTATATTAGGGCTAAATTCTGCATTAGTGAGGGAACGCAAACAAAATCTGGTGGGCTCATTATGTATCTGACAGCATATAATGCATTTTTGCCCTAAACCAGTGCAGTTCTTGGAGCTGCACAATGGTTAACTTCAATTCTAACAATATAATCACAGAAATCAGAAATTTCTGTAATGATTATGAAGGCCTTTTGAAAGACTTCTTACCAAAAGCAGCCTATTATATTGTACTGCCCACTGTCACTGAAGTACATAAAAAGCCATCTTTTCTCACTGTTGTGAGTAAGTACAGGTGATACTTCTACAGTGAATAACTTCTATTGTGGCAGGAGGGCCTTCTGTCACCATTGTTTGCACAAGACTTCTGGATTTTAGGTGGGAGCAGTGAGGCGCTGGAATAGGCTGTTCAAGGATGTTGTGAATGCTCGACCCCTGGCAGTGTTCAAAGCCAGGCTGGACAGGGCCTCCCACTGGGTCTAGTGGGAGATGTCCACACCCATGGCAGGGAGTTTGGAAGTAGATGATCTCAAGGTCCCTTCCAACCCAAATCATTCTATGAGTCTATGATTGTCACCACACTGCTTTATCCAAATCCACACTGATGGATGGATTGCAGGCTATACACATTCAAGAAAAATGAGTCTGCACCATATTACAACAAACAGTTTTGTTATCAGTGCATTCATATGCATCTGCATCAATACATAATAAGTAAAAGAAAAGGCTACAGTATCTTGCCTCCTCTCTAAAATCTAGTACAGAAAATGCCATCAACTGCCAAGAAAGCTAGAGTAGCCTTTCTTTAGACAACATCCATTCCTACTGAAAGGGGGAGTATTCATCAAATCTCTAGGCCCTAGATAATTCACATGATAGTTAAAAAAAATCACTTTCTTTATACCCTGTCTGAATACTTCCACTTCTTTTTTCCAGCATTGTGTATTATTAGGTCCTGCTTTTTAGAAATGGGTTATAGAAACTTACTTCACTGACATTAGAGGAATGGTCATGGGACCACCTAAAGTAGGGGTTGGAGTATAAGTAGAAAGATTTTCAAAGGAATCTAAAGGAAGTAAAAAACCTGTGAGATTTTAAAAATCTGTTATATCTACACAAAAGTATTTTGGAACAAGCATGTTCTGTTATTACTTTATATTCAGCAAATCAAGGCAAGCCTTTTCTGAAAAATATAATTCATAACAGTGTTTTAAGGAGCAAGGTTAATCCTGGAATGCATGAGTATGGATGTGTGGAAGTGCGGGGCTCTGGAATGATGGCATTCAAAAGATACGTGAATAACTGCAGAAAACAACTGCTAACAGGTGACACCTAACTCAGGCAAATAGAATTGTCAGCTGAAATCTCAATTTTGTACTGTTTTGGTTTGTTTCATCTTAATTTAATGGAGATTTTATTTTCTTCCATTTATTTAATTAACAAACCTTGGTCAGTTTTAATGACCGTCAAGAATGCTGCCAAACTGCTTGTATGACAAGGTCCTTTGGAGATCCTGAACATAGTCCCAAAGAATTTACAGTTTTTCCCTTTCTATGTTAGTATGTTGAAAAATAACATTGAGATTCTGAGCAGTCAGAATTTTTTATTTCATGCAATCAATGGTACTGATTTTTTTTTTTTTAGGATTTTTTTTTTTCCTTGGATTTATAGACTTAATTAAAAGGTAAATTTTTGTTTCTTCCTTTCTTGAATATTTTTCCAGTCATCACTTTTGTACTCAGGTCAAGCTGTCTGGAAAATCTCCATATTATTTTCAAACTTGCAAGTGTGATCCTTCCTCAAAGGAGGAAGCTTCTGCTACTTTTCCTTCCAGCAGTGGCCTTGAATCTCTTGCTATGTTTATCATACACGTCAGTCAGGTTCACTAGACACCTATCAAAAATACTTCTCAGTCTTGCTTTCAGGGAGTCCAGCAGTACTATGAGAAGGTGATCTAATCTCAGAGGGCTGCCAAAATGAAGTTTGGCTGCCAGTCAAGCGAGCATTTAAAAAGAAATATTACTGCAAAGGCCTCAAAACATTTAAAAAAGTGATTGCAAATTAAAATCTCTCCAGCAGATGGAAAAGTGGGACCACCTGGCAATACGCCAGAAATAATTTTTATTTTGTATTTAAGTTTTTTTTGGATACATGCCACTAAACCAAATCCAGCATCTGCTTCTGCTGCAAAAATAATTCCTCAGGCTAAAAGTTGCACGACAAAAAATATCAGAGTAACTCAGTTGATGAGTGCTTAGTAAGACATAGGAAAATTCCTAATTCCCTCACTTATGATCTGAACTGAAATACAAGTAGTGAGAGAGATCTGATTTATAGCAAATTATCAATAGAAAATAATTCTGCATTCTCAAAGACTTTTCCATTTTAATTCAGTTATACACAGATGTATATGTGCAAAGTAGTTAGCATATGAATGGAAAAGAAAAGCTGTCTTTCACAAACCCTTTCATTTCCCATAGAATTCTTATTAACTCTGTTTTTAACATATGGCTCAGCACCCTAGAATCAAAGTTCTGACTGTGAGATTATTAGTTAGATCTTCTCTATTGGTTTGATCAAGGCGATAAGCTGTTGTTTTCTGTAAACTGATTCAAGAAACCTTAAACTACTATACTTTAGAGAGGGTCAATATGAAGAATAGAGTGAGACTTATAGTAATGGAAAACTGTGATAAATGGGACAACAGGGAACTAAAAGCTCCTGTATTTCCATTAGTAATATTTTCCTTCCTTCGCTCCTTCTTTCCTTCTTTCATTTTTGCCTACCTGCTTGCCTTGTTGCACTCAAAATCTCATTAAGAGTAAAAAGGAACATGCATTATATGTAGAACCAATAATTTTTTATTAGTCTAATTAAGGTCTTAGGAGTCTAATAAAAATGCAGCAAAAATTTATTATTGCAGTTACACCAAAGCTAACATTTAGTAATACAGCACAAATACGTACATACTATATCCACTGGAGTCTTCTTCTCTACTATTATGTTTATACTTCTAGGAGTCCTTTGAGCCCTAAGGTCTACAGCTTTAGTCTTCAAGAAAAAATGGGCCAGGGACTTATTATGACAAGTCACGAGTATCCTGAGGTTCCTGCTCAGCTGTTGTTGATGGTGCAAATTTTTTCCTCCTGGGTCATTAGATAGTGATTTGAAAAGAAAAAGCTCCATAACAGCTTTTAGGAGAACTGAAGCTTCTAGATTAAAAATCAAATGGAATACATAATGTGAGATATATGTTTGATCTGTAGGCAATGCACTCTAAATAGGCTTATACTTATTTTCATTTAATCCAATTGTCTGTCCTTTCGCAGTGCAGAGTTTTGCTGGTATGTTCCATTCTGTGCGTCATTTTTGTAGTCATACCTTATTTTCTGTTTTTATTTTGATATTTGCCAAAGCCTTCTTGCTAATATTTCAAACCTTTTCAGATCTGTTTCAAATAGTAGTAATTACAAGTTTTATTTCCCTTTTTTCCGGTTTTCTGCAGCTACTTTTGCAAACTTGGCATCACTGCTGCTTTCAGTGAGACACAAATGGGAAGTATATACACCTGAGCACCATCCTGGGGATGGAATGCTGCCAGATACCTGCTCTTACCTTTAGTTCACTGAACAGTAACTCAGCCACGATCTACGACTGAGTGATAAATTTTTCCCCTTAATTTATTTAACATTGTTATTGTGTTGAATAAACTCTACAGAGAAACCTTCCTCAGACTGAAGCAGAATAAATTAATACATCAACATCACCAAATGGCAGATTAGGAAAAAAACATAGCATCGCAGTTGAAGAAATTTAAGTCTGTCATTTCCCCCATACTTGACAAAATAAAGCTCATATTGTTGTAGAATAACTTTGCACTTTAGTAACCATGAAAATACTTGAATGATGAAATTTTTCTGCATTTCTAAATGGATGTAAGCAGTTGGTCTACTTTCACATGGGCATCAAGAAGAAAACAAAACAGTCAAACTGAAATGCCATTGCCTGTAAGGCAAGACTTATGAGAAGCAGCTGAGGTCACTTGGTTTGTTCAGCTTGGAGAAAAGAAGGCTGAGAGATGACCTCATCACAGCCTAAAACTTCCTCAAGAGGGGCATGGAAGGGGGAGGTATTGATCTCTTCTCTCTGGTCACCAGTGATAGGACATGAGAAATGGAATGAAGCTGTGCTAGGGGAAGTTCAAGTTAGACCTTAGGAAATAGTTATTCACTCACAGGGTGGTTGATCACTAGAACAGGATCCCCAGAGAAGTGGTCAGAGCACCACGTCTGTCAGACTTCAAGAATCATCTGGATGCTTTTAGTCACACGATTTAGTTTTATGTAGTCCTGCAAGGAGCATGGGGTTGGACTTGATGATCTTTATGGCTCCATTCCAGCTTGAGCTATTCTATGATTCTCTTCTTCCAAAGAGAAAAAATTATCTTTGGGAGTAGCTGCAATATGATGAGTTGCTAGACCTTGACTGGGGTCTGAAATCTGACTTTTTAAATTTTGTTTGAAGCTACATGTCATTTTATCCACTGGTCTCTGTATTGAGTCAGGTCTGAAGAAAAATAAAAAAAACCCAACCCTCCAAATTTTGAAAAGCAATTACACAGCAGTTTGTTTTCTTTCTTTTCCTTCTTCCTCCCCCCCCCCCGAAATCTTTCTCCCAAATTCTTCTCACTTAGTGTCTGCAAATATTCTGTAGATTATGGAACAACATGGCAAGTCTGACATTCAAACCAAAAGCTTAAATGTAGAGCTTTTAATTCACAGCCTTGTATATTAAGAGGACTGTCTATCAAAGATCCATGCTACTAAAAAGTCAGTTGAAACTCTTCTTTTTCTACATTCACATTTCGGCAATTCAGCTCTGATTAACAGCTCCCTAATGAATTTAAATTAATTCCACTATATAGATCTTTTACTGCTGACTACTTAGACCTCCTGAAAGTTCAACATCATTCCTCATTTTTCATCCAGAAACACACTTTCTTGATAGTGTAGTTATAAAAAAAATCATAGGGTATTTTTTTTTGTTTGTAAAGGTACATACCATGGACATCATATTTCTGGGATTATTTCCACAGAAATACTAAATTTGAAATATAAACATGATCCTATAATTGGATCTCACTGCTTTAAAAAAAAATATTTTTTATTATTTATTGCACATTTTATCTGTTTCAAATATTGGAAATTTTTAAAAATTTCTATTAATACAGAGAATACTCTTGATATAAATCTTTAAAAAAAATAATCATCAGTATTTTCTGTATTAAAAGTTTTTGGTCTTCTTTTTATTTCAGTACTTCAGATAGTGTTCTTCTTACCCATACATGACTAGGAAACATATTCTTTGCAGTACTAAGCAGATGACATTATTATAGAAAGAAGAGGTAATTTCTCCATAAAATCATTGAAGATGCCTTTGATTTCCTAAGAATGAATCACATAATCCAACTTCATTTTAAGAGTATAATATATAAGAAAAAAAATCTGTATTTTTACTTCTTTTATTTCCTAGAAGTTAAAGTAATGAGATGCTCAATTTGACATTAATAAGAATCAGCTTGTAGTTATTGTTATAATGGGAATTTTATGAATTAAATTAGAAGAGTAAGTTGGTTAAATTAAAATTTGTATTATAATGTAGACTAATGAACACATTTTTTTCCCCTGGGTCTTAATGAATTCATTATTTATTAAAATAAGTAAGTATTGTTTAGAGTAGTTTGAAATTCTGGAAAAAAGGTTTAGTACAGGCATTAAAGCTGAAAAGAAGGTAGTTATCTGTTTCACATCATCAACATCTTTATGTAGATAAACAGCCAAATATTGGCTTTTGCTTATTATACTGTACAACTAGCATGCTTCAGCTTGGTTATAGGCATAAAGAACAGATGTTTGATTTAAAACAAGGATGCAATGCCATGCCATAGTAAAAATAAGGTGGCTTAAGAAAATGACAGCGCTAAAGTTCTGCTAGCTTATGCTAATGAGAGTTGGCAACATAACAGTGTATGTCATTATAAGCTGTCATAATGAAAAATTATAAGAGACACTAACTTTCCAGAGCTGCTACATTTACTGAGGCCCTTACTATTTATGTTTTTCTTCTGCTTGCAGAAGGGAACAGGACAAAGAGAAAGCAAAAAAGTCTTCTAACAACATTTAAAAGGAAGACTTTTTTTCAGCCATACATTTGCTTGATATTGTACATTTTCTGTGACTGTTATAAAAGTTTGAAGAGAGATTAGTTTTGCCTAACTTTAGATACCCACAGCATAAATATGTCTATTTCTGAGACAGAAATCTAGTCTTTTCAATCAAAGAAGAAAAAGATATGATTTATCTAAGTCCTTTTGAATGTTAATTAAGAATTACTTGTACCCTGGAGGGGAATGTTTCTTACTTTTGATTATAAAGAGAGTGAAGACATCTAGCTGTTATGGAGGATGAATAAAGAAGACACTTGAAGAGAAGTATAAATGCATTCTTTGAATTGTTCTTAATTTCTGAAGAGAGTATTTAAATATTTATTTAATGCATGTTTTTACATTTTTTAAGATGTCCAGCAGGGAAATAATTCTCAATAAACAAAGCTAATAAGGGAGATATGGCTACTGCTCTAAATATTTTTAAGTGTGCTTATGGTTACAAATCAGAATCCCACTGAAACCTTAAATGCCTTACACCTGTAAGCAAAAATGTTGACAAAACAGTCATCCTCCCTAGTCCAATCAAACCCAGGAAATTAACAGCAGTCAAGTCTGCTACCATGACAACAAAGAAAACTGAAGAATATTGTCTTTCTTTAAAAAAAAAAAAAAACAAAAAATGAAAAAAAGGAAGTTCTTTGCTGTGAGGGTGGTGAGGCACTGGAATGGGTTGGCCAGGGAAGCTGTGAATGCTCCATCCCTGGCGGTGGTCAAGGCCAGGTTGGACACAGCCTTGGGTGGCATGGTTTAGTGTGAGGTGTCTCTGCCCATGGCAGGGGGGTTGGAGCTAGATGATCTTAAGGTCCTTTCCAACCTTGACTATTCTATGATTCTATGATTCTAAATCAAGCTGTTATAATAAAGATTTGGAGAAGATCAGCATGATATCTCTAATAATCTTAATAAGTTTGAATAATTGAGTGAAAGGCAGAAAAAGAATGTTCTGTTTCATTTAGGTTACATTGAAAATGAGTTACATAATATGCTTAATCTACTAATGCATTTTTATAACATCTCAGTGAAGGAACTCTGTATGTGTGTGTGTTTCTGTATTTAAATAACATAAATAAATGAATGTCTTCCCTGTAAGTAAAGAAATACATTCGGAAAAAATTATTTTGACATTTTTCACTTTGTAAAAGTCATGTTTAGTTGACGAAAATAGTGTTCCATGCCAACGATACCATGTAAACAAACTCATAATTTTTAAATGAAACAGAACAAACTGATGCTTGAACCAATAGTAATGAGGAGCAGCAGGGATTTTTAGAACATAGACTTTGTAAGTTTAGATATTGATGTAAGAGAAAGCAAAACCAAAAAGCAGCAAAGTCAGCTATGGGCTCATATTAAAATACTTTTTCTTTTTCTCTTTTTTCCAGTAAATGAGGTAAATGGTCCTTGTGAAAATTAGCTTAGTTTTAATGTGTCATGTAAAGGTCACTGGGATTTTTCTTTTCTTTTTGTTTTCTTTCTCCACTTGATTTCCCCTTTAACTTCTGTCTCAACAGAAAGATATACTACTCAGTCATACTAACAGGATCAGCTTGCTGAGTTTCCTGAAGTGAAAAAAAAAAAAAAAAGTAACATCTGGACACCAAACAGAACTTTCTTTGAGGGAAGACACCAACCACTTCTGAGACTTCAACATGACTCACAAATATATCAAGACGACAGACCGGATGGAAAGGAGTAATGGCTGCAGGCACTGCTTTTCTGCTAGTGCCCTATAGACTCAAGAAAACATATTTTGGCCTTCTGTAGCCTAAGGCATCAGCCATAACTTATCTCTCTGTGACAGAAGATAGTTTCATAAAAAGCTTAACAAAGAACCAAATGGAGATGTTGGACAGAAACGCCTACAGAAAGGAGGCAGGCAACACAGTCAACCTCAGAAACTAAGTAGTATGCTTCTCAAATCAAAATAAAATATCATGCAAAATGTTAAATTACTTTAATGCAGGGAAAAAAATCCCCTTATTCTGCCTTTAATGTTTTGAAGAGCTGATCTCCTCAGGATTCCTGACCTACTGCATAATCATAGCTCGTGAACATGAACAAGCATCAGTCTGGAAAATAAAAATGGGAGCAGGAAGAAAGTTAATTGGTAGCCTTTGGTGTTTCACAACTCTCAAAAGAAGATAGGGCAGAACCTAGTGAGAGTGGGACCATTTCAGTTATCTTCTGCAGATCTCCAGTTAACACCAGCATTTCAAAATTTTGGGGACTTTGATTAGATGCACATTTCACTGTGTTATTTATTATAAAAGAAATGTTTCTATCAACACTTCACTTAGTATTTTTTATTAGCTTGTTTTCCTATAGTGATTTGCAATACTGATCACTTTTTTACTTAGCCCATTACATCTAAGATTCTGAGAGATACATCAGATATCTAGTCTATGTATTAGATGCAATAGTCGTCTTGGTGATGAAATCTCAGCTTCTTCTGCCCTTTTATAGAGACTCCCGAGGCCCTAGAAAATCATAGAATCATTGAGTGTTTTGGGTTTGAAGGGACTATAAAGATAATCTAATTCCAAACTCCCTGCCATAGACAGGATCATCTTCCGCTGCCCTAGGTTGCTGAAGTCACCATCCAACCTGGCTTTGAACACTTCCAGGAATGGGACATTCACAACTTATTTGAGCAGCCTGTGCCAGCATCTCACCAGCCCCACAGTAAAGAATTTTTTCCACAATGTCGAATCTAAATCTATCCTTGGTCAGCTTAAAGTCATAGAATCATAGAATTATAGAATAATTAGGGTTGGAAAGGACCTTAAGATCATCTAGTTCCAATCCCCCTGCCATGGGTAGGGTCACCTCACACTAAACCATGTCACTCAAGGCTGTGTCAAACCTGGACATGAACACCGCCAGGGATGGAGCATTCACAACTTCCTTGGGCTGCCAATTCCAGTGCCTCACCATCCTTACAGTGAAGAACTTCTTCCTTATACCCGATCTAAACTTCCCCTGTATAAGTTTTAACTCATTACCCCTTGTCCTATCACTACAGTGCCTAAAGAAAAGTCCCTCCCCAGCATCCTTAAAGGCCCCTTTCCGATACTGAAAGGCTGCTATGAGGTCTCCATGCAGCCTTCTCTTCTCCAGGTTGAACAGCCCCAACTTTCTCAGCCTGTCTTCATACAGGAGGTGCTCCAGCCCCTTGAGCAACCTCTTGGCCCTCCTCTGGATTTCTTCCAACAGTTCCAAAGTTCCAAGTCATTCCTTCTTGTCTTGTCACTACATGCCCTCGCAGAAAGTCCCCCTCCAGATTTCCTGTAGGCCTCCTTTAGGTACTGGAAGGCTGGTATAAAGTCTTGCCAGAGCCTTTTTTCTTCCAGACTCAACAAGCCCAACTCTCTCAGTCTGTCTTCACAGGAGGGATGCTCCAACCCTCTGATTGTCTTCATGACCTCCTCTGGACTTGGACAAGCAGGGCCTTGTTCCTCTTGTGTTATGGCCCACAAAGCTGAACACAGTAGTCCAGGTGAGGTCATAGAATTATAGAATCATAGAATAGTTAAGGTTGGAAAGGACCTTAAGATCATCTAGTTCTAACTCCCCTGCCATGGGCAGAGATGTCTCACACTAAACCATGTCACCCAAGGCTCTGTCCAACCTGGCCTTGACCACCACCAGGGATGGAGCATTCACAACTTCCTTGGGCAACCAATTCCAGTGCCTCACCACCCTTACAGTAAAGAACTTCTTTCTTATATCCAATCTAAACTTCCCCTGTATAAGTTTGAACCCATTACCCCTTGTCCTATCACTACAGTCCCTAATGAGGACCTGCTGGTCACACTCCTTTTGATGCAGCCAGGATACGGTTGGCTTTCTGGGCTGAGAGCGAACATTGAAGCCGGCTTATGTTCAGTTTCACATCAACCAACATCCCCAAGTCCTTCTCCACAAGGCTGCTCTCAATCTCTTCTCTGCCCAACCTGTAGCTGTGCCCGGGATTGCTCCGACCCAGGTGTAGGACCTTGCACTTGGCATGGTTAAACTTCATAAGGCTGGCATTAGCCCACCTCACAAGCGTGTCAAGGTCCCTCTGGATGGCATTCCTTCCCTCCGGTGTATCAACCGAACCACACAGCT
>WYDI02013839.1:0-19627 GCA_009867235.2 Psittacus erithacus | reverse complement strand
AGGAGGGGAAGCCAGGAGGAAGCAGAGGCAGGGCACCTGACCCAAACTAGCCAAAGAGGTATTCCATACCACAGCACGTCATGGCCAGGATGTAAACTGGGAGTCACCCAGAAGGGCTAGATCACTGCTCGGTCAGGCTGGGTATTGGTTGGTGGGTGGTGAGCGATTGTATTCTCTTCCCTTGTTATTTCCCTTATCATAATTATTATAGGTGGTGGCAGCAGTGGTTTGTGTTATACCTTAGTTACTGGACTGTTCTTATCTCAACCCATGGGAGTTACGTTCTTTCAGTTCTCCTACCCATCACTCCGGGAGCCGAGGGGGAGGGGAGTTTGGGAAGGAAAGGGGTGGAGTGAGCAAGCGAGCTGCGTGGCTGACTGGACTTAAACCACAACACATTTTCAAAAACAGATAGTGGTAGTCCAGAGCTGTCCACAAAAAGGAGCCTGTGATACTGACTGGGACAGGGCTGGAAGTTGGTTGCACCCAGATTATTACTCCTAAAGCAGTTGGTGCTGTGCCCGGTCACATGCACCAGTGGCTTCCCATGGAGTGAGTTAGTGCCTGGAAGTGCACTATGAGGTCTCTGTTCTGCCTCACAAGGTGGGACATGGCGTTTCAGAGCTCACTGGATTAGCTGTGAGCACATGGAGTAGCTGAGTGTGAGAGGTTTTGTTTTCTGCCAATGGGAGACTCTGCCTGAATGGCTGGAAAAGAACTCCAGCTGTACTATTCTGGAGTACCCTAGGATAGAAATAGAAGTCTCTCCCACAGGTTATTGTTACATGCAGGTAATCTTTATGTGACTTGTTCAATAGCAGTTCAATAAAAGCAATCCTTCCTACCTAGCAGGGTGCCCTTATTGAATGAAAGGACATATGACCATATCCTGCCTGCCCTGTGCTCTGCATGTTGTTGGCCTCCCTGGCAGTGCTGAGGGAACTGTGTCAGACCAGCTGCTATTGCCTTGCTTTCAGTGCCTAGATTCACTCTTGATTTAAATAAAGATATCAGGCTATGTGTGAAGTCAGAGCTTTTGTTGTGAGAGGAAGAGAGCAGTTGAGTGATTAAGTGTTCCAACCACAACTATATTTGATACATGAACACATCTCAAATGCCTTATTACCCATAATGAGTTTATCTTTCTTAGCTGCACTGTTAGTTCAGGATGTTTTTGTTTCCTTCTTTGAAAGAAGGGAAGATACATTTTCAAAATCTGTTCTAAATCTTGCCATTTTGACTTGAAATTCATAGATTTCTGAGCTCCCACTTCACGTTTCACTGTCTGTAGTTTGTCCTGTATGACTGACTTGATCATGATGGGGATTTCTGTATTTTGAGGAACTCATTCTTTTTGACAGCTTTTTGTAGAGAGTTTACTGGTTGGTGATACTGTTTTAGCTTAGTTCACTTTTTTCCTGTCTGGATTATAGGTGCTTCTAATTGGTCAGTTATAATATGCTTAAACAGGCCCTAAGATGGGCCTAAGCACATTAATTCTCATACTTTTGCCTTTTGGAAACTTTTAATGGCTACCTATGTAAGTTTATTCCTTCTATTTTACTAGTTTCTAACATGGCTTTTTTGAAGATCGTCATCTTAATTGCAGACTGTGGTTAGCAAGACTTACTGGCTGAGACCTCTGTTCCTTGAATGGCTTCCTTGACTGGCTTCCTTGACTCTGCCTGTAACATGTGTACAAAGCCATAAAGTGGACTTCCCTTATTAGTGTGTAGCAAAATTTTCACAGGGCAATATAATCTTGCAATATATAGAATGCTTTTTCGCTATTTTTAAATGTAGATTGAAATTAAATTAGTAGTTATGCAAATTTATATTATGTTGAAAGAGCATAAAAACAGAATAATTTCTGCAATGTAGAAGTTGTTTCAAGAAATATCAAGATATTCCTTTAAATGTCTTCCAAATGGCTGGTTTATATGCACACACCTGAAGTCACCCACTTCTGGGTGACCAATCCCTTGATTTCATTCAGAATTGAATTTTTTTTTTTTTTCTTCACACACAAGCAAATCATTTATTTTTTTATATAAGTATGTGTATATGTGTTTAATGGGCAGAAGCTCAGGACTGAGGTTTTTTTACTCAAAAGTGTTTATTTGCATGCACATAAGGCCTTAAGAAAAAACTATCTACAAGTAAGTCATCATATGAGTTTTGCTAACTTTAATGGACTTGCATTTGCACAATTATCAATGAAATTCTGCGCTTGGGTAGATCCAGAAATCATCAGGCTACCACTGAGCAAGCTGGCGTAGTGACAGATCAGAGTGAGATATTATGAAGGCATACTAACTTCCTTCTTAAAAGCAAAGTAATACTGCTAGCTTGGCACTGTGCTTAGGCTACTTAGCTCTGTCGCACAAAGCTGGCTCATTCAGTAGCAGCTCAGGTGTCTCTGTGTCCTGTAGTATTGTACAGTGCAGACATGCCCTAAGAAACTAATCAATGAAGAATAAAGAAGAATAAATTTTGCTATTACTATTTTTACTATCAAACATTTTCTGGATGCCCTATGGACACGTCGTTAGTCACCTAATACCTTCCATGTGTTACAGAAGATGCAGATTTTTGAAAAAGAGTTTGAAAAAAAGTAGCTATATGATTCAGTTCAGAGCTGGCATCCCCTGGAGGAGCTTGAAATAAGAGAAGCAGCAAGTGCAGGTGAAGGTCAGAAACACTGGAGAGAAGTTGGATGATGTGATAATAGACAGAAGCAGATAACAGTAAAAGTTTCATTGCAAAGGGAGCAAGCATGCTAGATTAGGAGGAAGATAAATAGGCCTTTGAAACTTCAAATCTTCTCCGTTCCAATTTAACATATGAAAGTGAATGATATCTAAATGCTTATGGGGATCTAAAACTGAAAAATAGCCAAGGTTCGTTCCTGCCTTTTTTGCAAGGTTCCACTACCTCCATTTTCACTTTGAAACACAAGTGGCAAGCAAAATTCTCATAATGTGATCTGTACATTTTAGAAAGGCATGTCCTCCAGACATTATTACTACAACAGCGAGTATTCCTTTCTTGTATCGCATTACAGTGATCAAGCCTCGTGTATGGACTCAGAATGTTGTACCAAACTGCTCTAAGTGACTTTAGTGATTTGGAATTGCAAATAAGTTACAGTTTAGCTGTACTAAGTCAAATGTGTCCTTAAACTGTGTCCTTGAGTATATATTTCTGTAATACTTTTAAGTAGATTAAGTATTTGATTTTTACCTGGTGGTGTAGTAGTGGTAGTAGTCTGTAGTCTGCAGTCTGCATTAAATTGTGATCATGGTTAAAAAGCTGAGACCCAAGATCTTCATGGTCTCAGGCTTAGTACGGGCCTTTTTCATATAGCAAAACTGATTAAGAAGAATTGTAACATCTGAAGAGTTAGTGTAAGTTTTGGATGGACTTACAGAGAAAGGGTATGATCTTTGTGAAGGCCATCCTCTACAAGGAAGAATGGTAGCAAGCTGCCTGACCAACAGGCAGTAGTAATCAAGAATAATAAGTTCCAGGCTTCTCCAGGAGTACCCATGTGTACTTCTGAGGGATAGTTTGCCAGTGAGTTGGAAGCCATGGTATTGGTATCTAAGAATTCTTACACCTTTTTGAATCTTTCTCTAACATTCCTTTTCCTCTTCTTATTTCCATTTTCCTCTGCTTCTAGTTTCCCTTACTCCCTTATTTGTGAAGACATGGTGACACTATGGAGCTAATGGTTCTTTGTCAAGTCCTTGAAAACAATGTGTGCATATCTTGTTCTCTTTATGAGATCACAGAATCACAGAATCATTAGGATTGGAAGGGACATCTGGAGATCATCTAGCCCAACCCTTCTGCCAAGGCAGGGCCACCTAGGCTGGTTACACAGGAACATATCCAGACATCCAGGCATTTGAATGTCTTCAGAGAGGGAGACTCCGCAACCTTCCTGGGCAGCCTGTTCCAGTGCTCTTCCAACCTCAACATAAAGTTCTTCCTCATGTTGAGGTAAAACTTGTATTTTTATGCGTGGCCATTGCTCCTTGTCCTTTGGCACTGTGGCACCACTCAGTGCACGCGACACGACGCAGTGTTGCTGGGCACCACTGAAAAGAGTCTGGCACCATCCTCTTGGCACCTGCTTTTGAGGTATTATATGCATTTCTTCTGTTCTCTAGACTAAACAGGCCCAGCTCCCACAATCCCTTCTCGTAACAGGGATGCTCAAGACCCTGGTCATCTTTGTGGCCCTATGCTGGACTGTCTCCATTAACTCCTTGGAAGTTTCATTTAGCTTGGTACTGTATCAAAAGCAGTGGGTTACCTACAGAATCCATATTGACTGACATAAACTTTTTAAAGGAAAATATGATATGAATTTAATGCACATGTTGATGGAAAACAGCGTTTCATTTTCTTAAATTCACATCTAATGGCATGCAACTCCCAAGGACATTTAAACCCATGGGATAGTTTTAAATTGCTTGAGTGAAATCACCAAATATCTTTAAAACCAGTAAGTGTTCATTATTTCTCCTCCTGAATCTGTGAATAACATTTTTACTTAATTTTTAAACACCCATACTGCAATATTTCAGCAACTTCATATCCAGGGTTTTTTTATCTAGCAACAAGAGGAATAATTTGCCCACACAAACTTTGCAGTTTCATAGGGAGTAAGAATAGTAATAAGATAATAGTTTTGCTACTGCAATTAAAGGTGAAAATTATTTCTTTTAAATTTGCAAATATTTTCAGTAGATACTGGTCATAAACTTACAGACAGCTATATAATCAGTTCAGGAACCTACACTAGTTTTGAGAGGTCAAAGTACTAGCATAAAGAAGGAAAATTAGATGTAATGTACTTAGGTTTTGTAATACCTATTTTCAGAAGACTGCTATCAACAGCTCTGGTATTGTAATGAGAATTGTCAAAATAAGAAAAAAAGATTCTGTACTTTTTGTTGTAATCTGAAAGTAATCTGAAATTTATCTGCATAAATATTATTTTTTTTATGCAAAATTCACTCCAGCTGAAACTGTTTTCTCCTTTACCTTTTCCGTGTCTAAGCACCTGAGGAAAAATGTGTTTTCATTTGTTTCTGTCTAAGCACAATAGTTACACAATATTTTTCACACCAGAAACTTACAAAGCTCTTAGTGATATATTTAAAAAAAACCCAAACAAAGAAGAAAGCTATACAAAGGAGAGGAAAATTTAGCAAAATACATGGGATAAAGACCTGTTAATAATATTTGTGCTATGAAGCAATGCCTTCTCTGCTTTTAGACTCACACTGTTTCCCTTGCCTTATGACTTCTCTTTTGCATGTGATGTCTTTTTCTTCTTTAGCTAGAAAATGCTGCTTTTGTAGCATTAATAGCGGAGCTGAATGGTTTAATTGCGGGAAGGGATAAGAAGGTTTCTTGTAATTGAATAAGAGTATCCTCCCCTGGCTGGAAGTTTAGCATGTGGCCATTTATAACCTTTCTATTTTCATCTGAAACATGAATCCTTGGTCTTTAAAAGGAGAATGCTGCTCTCTGTTAATATTCCCCTATAATTGAGAGGAGGGGTTGATTGTTCAGTGTGTAATTATGGATCAACAGTAGACCTCTAAGTTTCTAAGAGATACATGCACTTCTATCACATTCTTTTCTGAAAATAGAATCACGGAATCATAGAGTGGTTTGGCTTGGAAAGAACCTTAAGCGCATTCAGTTCCAGCCCCTCTGCCATGGGCAGGGACACCTCTCAGTATACCAGGTTGCTACTGAGTATGTTCAGTAGCTCTATAGATCCCCTAACGTGACTTAGCTGACCAACAGCAATAGGTAGACCACACTTTGTAAAACACTACCCGAAACTATAAAGCTACATGAAATGCAGACATCAGTAGGAATTTCTGTTACAGCTGTATTATGTCATTCAGTACTGTAATTTCATGCTGTTTCTTGATCCCCATTTAACGGAATGTTCTTATCTATAAAATAGTAGTACAAATGGTAAGTGCAACCTCTGTACTTGAAATAAGGATTTTACTCAACAGCATGACTGAGAAAAAAAGTGAAGAGCTATTTCATATTTTTCGGGGCACCAGCAGATGTTTGTTTCCATATTTTTCACTGTAGGGATATATTTATTTTCTTCTGTATATGAGCTTGTATCTGATTATAACAAAACATTTTTTAATTTATATTCCTAGCGTGCTTAATTATTATATAGCCAATGTTTACTATATGTCATGAAATTGCAAGCTCTTTCTCTCCTCCAACTAAGAAAGGGCAATTAAGCTGAGAAAAAAAATGAATATTTAACAAATTGCAGGAACCTGAAATGCCCATTGTTCACAGTCTCATAACTGAAATAAGTTTTTATTCAGAGAGGTTATATTAGGTGTACAGCATGAGTCTGTATCACACTGAAGACTCCCTTTTGATAGACAGATATTGTGTAAATTTTCTCCAGTTTTAAGACAGGGAGAAAAGTATAAGCAGAGGATCAAATACTGTTAAATGGATTCATGTTGCTATTTAAGGCATGAGGTCTGTAGCTAGTTACAGATTTTGATGGATGCAGTGCATAATTGGTATTTTATCTACAGTACAGCATGAAGTAAGAGAGCTTATTCCGGGGCCTAAGTATTGTACACATGAAACTGTCCAGTGTTTTAATTAGTAGCCATTCTGTCCTTACTCTTCCTATGCAATATTTTACAGTTTCCGCCAAATGAGTTTTAACTTGAATTGGAATAGCATCTCAGGTACAGATTTGCTGTAACCATCACTCTCATTCTGTTCTTGTGTATGCGGTGGACTGCAGGTTTTTTTCAATGATACATGGCTGCCTCTGTCACTAGGCATTTAACCTTTTTTTTTGAAAGTAGATGTGTGAGAAGGTCTTTAGTGAGCTAGCAGAACTTGCTTTTGAAACCCAGTGAGTTCCCAGTCATACAAACTCTCTGCAAGATTAATTCAAGTCAATAGCGGATTTAAAAGTGAAAGGGGAGAAAAATCAGGTCAGCAAAAAATATGAATAGAATGATTAAATCAGAGGGAAATGCTGTTGTAAAAGACAGAGAATTCCAATTCCAGTTATTACAGATTGGGAGGCTGAGGTGCTTAATAGTAAGGAAGGAGAATATTGCTTGAGAACTGAACTGAATTGGCAGAGTACATCCAATTGGTCTCCTTCTAATAGAATGTTTGAATATGTAATATAACGTGATACAGGTGTTTGGTCTCTGCTTTTTAATAGGACTGCTGTGAATGTAGCTGCAGGGGAAAAGATGATTTGTGTTTCCTCTGTCCAGAGGGCTGAAGTGTCTGAGCATGCATTTGATACTGTGTATTTTTGTGGTTTCTGTTTTAAAATAATGCTGACAAAATCTGAGTGGACCTAGTTTATCATGTCCTATTCAGGAAGGTCAATGTTAGATCCTGATCAGTGCTAGTATTCATATATTACCGGTTATACATTGGTACCAATATCTTCCAAATGATGGTTTGCTGTCTTTTAAGTCCTAGCATTTATAATAGTAAAAATGTTCCCAGCTGCACTGAATATGGATATAGACAGGAAGGAGTGCTATGTAGGCATTCTAGGAAGAGTTAAAGTTGAAATAAAAATCCTGGCTTTTCTTAAAACCTATTTATAAGAGAAGTAACCAGTCTTGTTAGATTGTGCTGTCATGTGGGTTTTGGATCATGTGAGGTAGATGTTCCCTGGGGTTTCGTCATCTCCAGATGAGAGAAATATTCTAGGCATGTGATTGGGTTGACTTGTTACAGACATGCACAAAATTACAAACACAATAGAACCCCAAGCTTCATTGGGGAATCTGGTCACTACTGCAGTATAAATATTCAACAGCAGGAGATAAGACAGACTTTTTCACTATGGCATTTTTATATGCAGCCAGCATGACAGCATTTTAATTCTGTTATTAGATGATACAGTACTATCACCCCAAAGAAACTAGAGATTAAAAAGCCTATGCCAGCTTGTGCATTCCCCACGCTGCAGGGAGGAAAAGCTATCTGAAGTAACTGAGGGTACAGAAGCAACAGGGAATGTCTGGATTGAAGTTTGATGACAAAGGTACGTATACCCTGAAGTTCTGACTTGTATCATTGTCGTCTGACACTTTGGAGGGCTGTTCAGCAGAGTATGAATCCACGGCATGCTGTTTACTCCTTCTCATGCTTACTCCCTGTGTGGGCATGATTTGTATATACATTTATATATATATATATATATAAATAAGTGGACTCAGCTATCATCACTGCATGGGGAGTGAGTGTAGAGAAGCCAGACACCCAGAAATTTCTAAAACACCTTACTGTATCTAACTTCCTTATGTAGAAAGACCCTCCCCTAATCAAATTAAAGCCACTATAAGTGTCCATGGAAAGGTTTCATACAGTTAAATAAACTGGAGTAAACCTTCATTGCAGCTTTCCAGTATCTGAAGGAGGCCTATAAGGATGCTGGGAAGGGACTCTTCATTAGGGACTGTAGTGGTGTAGGGCAAGGGGTAACAGTTTAAAACTTAAACAGGGGAAGTTTAGATTGGATATAAGGAGGAAGTTCTTTACTGTAAGGGTGATGAGGCACTGGAATGGGTTGCCCAGGGAAGTTGTGAATGCTCCACCCCTGACAGTGTTCAAGGCCATGTTGGACAGAGGCTTGAGTGACATGGTTTAGTGTGAGGTGTCCCTGCCCATTGCAGGAGGGTTAGAACTAGATGATCTTAAGGTCCTTTCCAACCCTAACTATTCTATGATTCTATGTTAACATTCTCATTTGTCCCTTTGTAGTTGAGCCTTAAATATCTTTACCATTTTTAATAACAGCCTTCACAAATCTTTTGTGAGTCCAGTTTCCTGATGTCAGAACAGGACTGGGATCTTCAACCCACATCAAAGTTAACTTGTGGGATTTTTCTTTACTTTCCTTTTCATAGTTACGGATGCTAAGCTTCAATAATATGCTTAGCACTGTAAGAGGCAGTAAAAATGACACTTCCTGGCCCAAGGAGTGTGCAGTCTAACAATAGACAGTGCAAACTTTGCTGGGAGACCTGGGAAAGGTGCTTCTTAGAGAAATGTTTCTTTCTTTAAATAATGATTGGGTGCCTGTCAACATTTGCATTAACATTCATTAGTATTCATGGCTTCAAGAAAGATGAGATTTTAGTGAAGGGATTTGGCTTCTGCAGATTTTATTCTACCACATGCAGAGGGATCAGATCACTTGGCCATTGATGCTATAGTTTTATAGGTTCCTTCCTTACTTTATTTTTCATGTGGTATTTGAGCTTGCTGGTTGATCTGTGCTCCTTACATTTTGCACACTGACTAACAGGCTACTCACAAATGCAGAGGAGTTCACTTCCTGCCACATGTGTACTTAGTGCAGTACCCTAGGCACTTCATTGCATATTAAGGAAATTTCATTGGTCTTACATTGGTGTCAGATATTGCTGTACCATAAAATCATCTCTGAGAAAATAAGCTTCTTTAGTCTATGGTTTTTAGTAAGTCCTCCAAAGTAAAATTGATAGATTTGGGATCTTACTTCCTCTTTCTTAGTTATGTGGGTATGTGTAGGATTAAAATTTCTTTCTCTATTGGTGATCTCTCTTCTAGTCAAATAAGTATCTTTATTTTTTGAAAGGACAATTCTATTAGTAGCAGAAGGTGTCTGAAGTCAAAAGTGAAAAACTTTCAAGTGCAGTAACAATGCAAATTGTTAAGCTGTTTTGGGGCTGATTTTGGGGCAGAATATGCATGGGGAAATAATTTGGCATGTACTTAACTTTTATCTGGAATAGGTTTCAAAGCATGGTGTCTCAAATCTGGGTCATGCAGTAAAAGTGAAAAAAAACTGACACAATGCCCAAGTCAATGAAATTCCCAAATTAGGAACTGGAATAGGACTGAAGAGACAAGAAGAGGGTCTTTGGGGTAAAGCATAGGATTATGACAGACTTCCCTTTGCTCTGATTCTTTTGTTCTATTTGAGCTTTTGTTTCAGACACAGATTCTGTGCTTGCCTGCTTGCCTTGATTCTAGAAGCAGCTGAAAGCTTGTTGTTTCCCATTGCACACGTAAGAAATCAGTTCTCAGCACAAAATAACTGTTTTGTTTTTTTTTCATTTTTATTACTTGAAAGAAAATGGATCT
This sequence comes from Psittacus erithacus, assembly GCA_009867235.2. Taxonomy (NCBI): domain Eukaryota; kingdom Metazoa; phylum Chordata; class Aves; order Psittaciformes; family Psittacidae; genus Psittacus; species Psittacus erithacus. The sequence continues at coordinate 9,439 of WYDI02013839.1, read as the reverse complement.
CCCTTTTAGGGTAGCCATGCAGTCTTTTACTAAACCTGGTGGGACACATCCGGTCTGTGCTCTAACAAAGGAGTATGTTAACTGGCAAATTAGTAATCTGTAGCTTTACTTGGATGGTAGCAATTACTGTAGTCATTGTTTGTTGTAATTAGTGTGAGAAGATTAATTATCAATTTCTTCTCAGTCTATTTACTCTGAAATAGTCACTAACCACTGATAATGACCAATTTCTTCCGGCCTCCTTGGTATTACAATTCTTTCCTGCATTGCTGCCATTGCCTTAGGCCTTACCTGTTCTGTGTGGCTTCAACCCTTAACACTCTCGTTCTTTTGTAAGAGCTTCTGTAATTCATCTGTTCTGGGTTCAGAGAGCGCTCACAGAGTCTAGTTTCGCCTGAAGATGTTATGTAGTGTTTTAAATGAGTGTTCTGTTGTCTCCTTTACAGTGTTTGAGTGGGAGTTCATTTACAGTGCCCTGTGGGATGCTTCTCTGGGATTGGGAAATCCTTAGCATCAATTCAACTTGTCCTTTGCATCCTGTCAAACTTTGACAAACTTGTTTCTTTTAAACTTGTGTATAGGCTTCTGTTTAAAAGAAACAAGTAGTGCCTCTACAGTTAACTTTTCTCCTAGTATTTCCAAACTACACTTTCTTGTGATTTCTGATTAGTTTTTCAGTAGAAATGACATCTCCTGGGAAGCTATGTTTCTAGCTACTTAGCTCTAAAAGCAGGAAATTGAATTAATTAACGATGAGTATGTTCTGACAATGTGACATGCAGGCTTTGCCCAGCACCCCTGGCAACACACACCTTGCCACAACTCCATACCTGCGTGGTCTGAAACAGGGCAGGCTGCAGGTCAGAGCACCCTTTTTGACCAGATCATGCTTCCAAAGACAGCAAGTCTCAGCTTGATGCGTTTCATCTCAGTGTGCCTGTGGGTATCTCAGGGGAGGTTTGCAAGCTTTGACTTGCCAATTGCTAAAGCTATCCCTTTGTTGTCAGGCAGCACAGACTACTCGGCAACTCTGAGCTGGTTGCATTTGTTCCATGGGTTGCACACTGCTGTACATGTTGGAGCCAGACACCATCAGCCCATTCTCGTAACTGGGTGACAAAGCTTTGTCAACAGAGGCCAAAGAGTAAATACTAATATAATGTGGGAACAGAGCTGGTGGCTCAGCTGTTCTAAAATGAATCACCAATTCAAGTTCAGTCCTTCATTTTCAAGCTGGCAAGGGCTATGAATGTGAAAAGGCAATATATTCAGCTGGTACAAATGTACCTCATTTCACTGTATCTCAGCTGCTTTCCAGTGTGAGGTACATCCAGCTTCCCATGACTAGATTAATGATTCAGTATGAGAGTTTTGTGTGTTTTGATGAAGGGGGAAGTCCAACGCTGTGAGAAAAAGAGGAGAAATCTTCATTTTTGGAGAGGGTCAGGGAGGACAGATTTTCAGATGTGGTAATAGAAAATAGAAAAATAGAAAATCTTCACTGCTCTACATTTGTGAGGCTTTGTTGGAGAAGAAACTGAGAGCTGGGATTTGCAAAGGGGCTTCCTTAAAGATTGCATTTTTCCTAAATACATGCTGTTGTTGACAAACTGTTTTCTTTCATCTGCCAAAAGTAAACAAATTCTCCCCTGTAACAAGCCAGATTCAGCATGACATCAGATCACTGCAGCTGCTAAAACTTTGCCATGACATATCCACAGTTAAGAACTGGTGTTTTAAAAGATACATGTAATGTGGTTTTCTTTTATCTTGAGAATTTTCAGGAGAATGGAGTTATCAAGCATTTTTCTAGTTACTGTTAAAACTAAAATCTCACAGTGGCAGTTAGGTATTCCATAATTAGCTAGAGAATTATATATGGCTTTATGTATTTGAGTTTTTAAAGTGTTTTGTCACTTTTTGACAATCATTTTGGGATACAGGATAAAGGGTTTTACACCCTCAGCTGTAATGGTTGCGCCAAAGCAGAGACCAGCAGGAGGCTAGAGAGTTTACAGTGTTGCAAGTGAAGGCAAACAGTTTACAGCTCGAAGTTGTTTGCTGCAGTGAGCATTGTATTTTCCTTAATTCAGAAATCATAAAATGGCACAGCAGATAAAACATTTGATTTGTATGAAATATTAGAGTCTGCGATGTGTGTCAGTCTAAAACATACATACACAAAAGGCATGCATGGTGATAGCAGTAATCAGTTTTTCCTTTCTGATTCTGGTGATCCTTACAAGCTTGCCTGGACATCCTGTGTGAGAGAAGAGAGCTCTGTTGATGTGGAACGGCTAGAAGTGTGTCTCAGAACTTTCCAAATCACCTGGAGCTATAGTTGCTAATGGGTTGTTACCTTCTCCTCTCCCTTGTCTTTGACTTGCTTGTCCCTACCAAAATCATCAACTTCACAGTCTCAGTCTGCTTGTACATCTCCTAATGTTTGGCTTGCTACTCCACCCCAGAATGGTTATAGTGAAGCAAAGTGGTCAGTGCAAGTTGTTATCTGGCTGTGCTTTGTTTTAACCAGTTGATATTAAAGAAGATTCAAATAATCTAGTAAAGCTTCCAGCAAACCATCACTCATAGTTTAAGAAATCCTATTTAAATGATCCATAAGCTATCACCATGTCGTATGGTTTCCAGCAACAAAGAGATACAACTGTTAGCAAGGCTGTGTATTCTGTTGGGCAGCTGGTCTCTGAAATTTTTGGAGGCAGATGCAAAGAGAAGATGGAACATCTTCTTATGCCCAGAGGAGCAGCCAAACATTTGATGTCCGAAATTTCTCCATCCCCCACCATTAAAGTTCTATAGTGATTTCCAGATTCCAAAATTGAACACTCAGATTCTCCACTGTGTAACTGCCTCCACTGAAAATTGAGTTGACACTGCAAAGTGTGTGTGCACATGCATGCGTGCTATGAACCTGAAAGACACGTCTGCATGAGAGATAGTTGTAAGATTTGCCTTTTAAAAGTAGTTGCCATTACTGGGAGAAATGAAGGGCGCTGATTTTACAGCATTAAGCTATCCTGCTGTATAGAGGGAAAGAAACATGGCATGAATCTGTGAAAAGCTGGAAAGTTTACAAAGGAAATATCCCACAGTTTCTAGAAACAGCAGCTGTGCTGTGACATACAGACTGATGTACCAGTTGTCTAATCAATAGGTTTTACTTTTAGGACTATTATTTCTTGGCAGCCAACTTAATGTAATTATGCATGTTTTTCCTGCAACAAGCAAACACTTCATGTGGTTGAGGAAACAGCTGCAGTATACTGAAGAGCTCATTTGCATAAATATGAACATATAGCCACAGAATTACAAAATTACATATTGTGTAGGATTACGTGTTGAGGACAAGGACTATAAATACCTATAGGGATTATAAATGCCTGTAATGCCCTTTTATTTAAAATGAATATTTAGACATTTTGAACATTGAAATTGACTATTTAAAAGTGTGATTGTTAAGTCTAAAAATAACTTTGACTGTGACTCAACTGGAGAACTTTGCATCTTTCCTTATTTTCTATCTTGAGCTTTTTTCAGAGCTAGAGAAGCATGGGGAAGCCTTTGAAGAGGATTTCCAAACCTGGTAAAATTTGCCTAATTTCTTTCAAACTTAAATTGGGCGCTTTGTTTTTAAATTCACAGATAAGTTTCTGAAGCACCCTAGTAAAATTTCTTATGTATGAACTACGTAACACAGAAACTAAATCCTAGTTTGCAAGTAATATGCAGGCTCTTAATACTAGGGGTATTTACTGAGTGGTTACATGAATTATATGTGGAATTACAGCATCACACTGGGACAGGTGAGCTCCTGCCCCATACAGAGGCAGCTTGGCGGGGACACCTCATGAAGAGGTTACAGTTTAATTGGTCTTTAGCCCAGTGTTTTAAAAGACCAGTTCTGGATTGGCATAAAACAAGGAGGCTGTAAACTGCACGTCTGCTGTGGGGACAGAAACTTTTCAGATCAGAATACTGTAGGCTACTAGGGCCAGCAATTGTGAGATCAGCCCTCTGCTTACCCGCCCAGAGCCCTGTGTGTTCATAGTGCAGTTGGCATAGTAGAATGCTGACACAGTGAAATGAATCCAACAGGTTTTGGTGCTGTCCCCATAGAAATGTGTTGGTTTGGTTTCTTTGGTGGTTTTTATGCAGATTTGATTGACATGGTTGTTTTCAACTGACAGATCTAGTTGTGCAAATTGTTCAGCTCTTCTCAAAGTAAGAACAGAAGAATGCTGCAAGTGTCATGATAGCATGATGAGATGAGCTCTAACTCATCTACTCATGTTATTTCAAAATATGTTGCTACATTTTCCTCCAGTTGTTCATTCTGCCCATCTGCTGAATGCTACATTTCTTGCTGGCAGTAGAAAAATCAGCTTCAGTGCCCAGACAGTGATGTTTTGCTTTTTTCTGAGCTGTTTTTTGCTGACAGTTTTGACTTGTATCCAGACTTGGCACTGGAGCAGCTCAGGAGCATGAACATGATGTGCTGAATGATACTGCAGTTCTGAAAGCTTGCTGATTTCAAAAAGGAAGCCCTACTAGGAAGCCCTACTTCTGCTCTCTTGGTTTCATCCTTTTCCTTCCACCAGCCTTTGGGACCAGATCTAACATTAACCAGAAGGAAAATTACCAGTGTTTCTACCAAAGCAGCGTGGGTTTGGTAGCTGGAGAGCACAGAGAGAAGCAGAGGGAGGAGGAAGAGAGAGGGTACCAGGCCTGCTGTGGACAAGTTGCCAAACTAGCCTATTCAGATTACTGATTCTGCAACATGACCCCACTGTCGCTTCCAGCAAGCAGATGGTAACCCAGACCTGGAAGGAGGAATTGTCTAAAGCTCTCAGGGCCATCTTCAGCTTTTGTAACAGCTGATCGTTGTAGCTATTGAATGGTTTGTTTTCGTTGGCTCTTTGAGCTTTGAGCTTTGAGGAAATACTCTTACCAGTCAGCTGATACATTCTTGTTACCTTGAGAAGAAGGTAGTGGACCTCATAAGGGTACACCTATGTTTTGGGCAGGGTACAGTGGATTGCAGGAATTCTACTTCTGTGAAAAGAAGACAGGAGAGGGAAAATGGCATGATTTGGGGGCTGAGGCTTAGTCTGTGTTTTCACACTAGTTAGCACACTGGATGTGTGCCTGAGGATGCTGTGGTCAAGAGCAGGCAGACAGATGAATTCTATCTGCCCTTTGAAGTGCTGGGACACAAATTGCTTTAATTTAGAATGATTTAGAATGTGTCTAGATGTGTTAGGGTAGATGTGCAAGACTCTGAGAAAACAATCTAACTTCTTTGTGCAGAGGCCTGTGAAGTGGCTGATGAGCCCATTCCATGTGGCATGTTTGAGAAGATTGTCGGTAATACTCACAAAGTGTCATACATAGTCACCATAAAAAGCAATGTAAAATGTGATGATGAGACCAGACTGAAAAGGAGAGATGGGAAGGAGCACAGTTCACACTTCGTGTAAGCTGCCAAGGGCCCTGAAAGAGCAAGGTGCACAAGTATAGGTTTGGTGGTGAAGCACTCATGACGAAAGCTGCCACCTTCTCTTTCAGAACAGCTCAAGAGACTCTTCTGACTTTGTGTCTGAACTTGAGCAAATGATGGTGATAGACTGACCAAAAAATGAATACCTTCTTGGGTTTGTTTTCATTTGAAAAGTTTAAATGTTTGATCACATAACTTGCTTTTCTTATGACACTGCAAATATAAAGGGATTGCAATTGTGTTTAATCCCACTGAAGTGAATGAGTTTTCAGTACTGGGAATTAATGGAACTAGAGTCAGGCTTCTAGAGAAATTCAAAGACTAAAATGCTAGCAGTGATTGAAAAGATAGTTGGATGAGGCCAGTGTTTCTGCTGAGGGAGAATGTGAGGGACTGAAATGTATGGGAAGTCCTGATAGAAAGACTAGTCATCAGGGTAATAAAGAAAATATTTGAATACAACTTTTACTGACAATGAATCTGAGCAGTGAAAACATTTCAGTCATGCTAATTTCTCCATGTTTAGATTGGAAGTTAGAATTAGAGGTGAGTCGTGTGGGCACCAAGGTCTTGTATTTATTAGGAAAATTGTTAATTTGTATTTGAAAAGCCTTTTAAATGGAGAGTTAGGGAAAATGCTTTCTTCAGAGGCAAAACTGTCTTAGGACATTCATAGAATGCCTGCCTTCTCTAATTTCCTTTTCTGAGATCCAGAACTACACAGTTGCAACAAGATAATGAAAAGTGAAGGAACGCATGGGTTGGGGAAGATTAGGAACTTTTTAATATGGCTTTGCTACCAAGAAAGGATAAGGGCGCAGATCCAGATCAGCTAAAGTTCACTGGTTCTGGGGCATGCCCTCCCACCCCTATGTTCCTTACCTCTTTCTTTGTGCCAGCAGTGATGCACAGGAAGCTGATTCATCTAAAATTTCCTGCGTCAAAAAAAAAAAAAAAAAAAAAAAAGATGGAGCTGCTTCCTTATTAGCATGCAGGGATGTGATGAGCAGCCTTGTTTCCTGAAAACACTGCTGTTTCCTCTGAAACTACAGTCGGATGAGACAATCAGTGGAGCTTCTGGCTATTTCCTTGGATCCAGACTGACTCTCTCGTCATGTGAATTACTGATCCAGCGTGAACTTGCTCTGCTGGTACAAATTTCTTAAAGAATATATTGACCAGTCTCCACCGGCAGGCTTCAGGCTAGATCAGATGTCACCTCTCTTTCACCACATTACAGAAAGCTGGTTCAAAAAGCCTAAAATTTACGAACTCTGTCATGTATCAGTTTGACAGAATGTATACCCATGCACCAACATGAGAACCAGGGCAGACTTGTCCTGGTGGGTAATGATGGAGGGCACAGAGCTGGTGCTACATTATCATGGAAGAAAGGCGCGCTCTGCCATTCACTTGGGAGAAAGCCTCTTCCTCCGCTGGCTGTGTCAGCAGAGCCTTCTGCTGGAGATGCAGCATTTACTAGCAGCAGGAGCTTCTCCGCTGGCTGTGCCTGCATTGACACTGCTACTTGGGTTGCACAGGGGCTTTTCCTGGCAGGCTGAAATTACCTGATTCCTGGCTTGGTTGTAGCCAGGTGCAAATGCAGCATGAGGCCATGGCTGCACAATCACTGCAAAACAAATGTTGCAATCGAGTTACCTGTCTGTTGTAAAAGAGCTGTCTGCATGGCTCAAAATTATTAAAGATGCCTGCTCTTAACTTGCCTGTATTCACACTGCCCACAGAGCTGTGCTGGGGAGGAGGGAGTGTGTTGGTGGGTTTATATTTGTGTCTGTAATATTGCAGGAAGCACATACAAAGCTTCCCGATTCTTATATTCCTGCCTTGATGCTTAGGTGCCTTCAAGACTTGATACAATTTCAGGGTCAAAAGGTTTCCTTAAACTTTGCTGTCTTTTTTCTTTGATGCTGGACTGGAAACAATGCTTCTGTGTTTGACCTGCATCTCTTAGTGTGATTTTCAGGGTTGAGGAGGGTTGATGGATGCTGAAAATTCCTGGTTTAGAATGGCAAGTTACTGGGATGCGTTGGAAACCTGCAAAAGGGTTTGGGTTTGGTTTTGGGCTGAAGCAGATAGACTGGAACTCATGCGTGTTTATAATAAGCTAAAAACAACTATTCTGGGAAAGTAAGAGACCAATAAAAAGGTGTTGGAATTAAAGAAAAGAAAACAAGTGATATGAGAATATGAGAAATGTGAGTTGAAATTGTACATATGAAAGGTGTATGAAATAGTATTACTTAACATACTGCCAATAAGTTAGTTTAGAGAAATCAAATATACATATAATGAGGAAAAATGAGTGAAGTAGTAGCAGTTCTCTTGTTACTCAAAAAGGGGAGCAGCAATCTGTATATGTATTCAAAGAGCATTAATCTATTCAGGATGCCTCCTGGGTACTCTTACAGCTCTTACAAGCTGCAAGAAAGTGTATCTGGCTTCAGAAGAGGATGCTTGTGCTTTTCAGATGAACTTGCTGTGACGAATAAACAAATAGGGCTGGGAGTATGGAAATGATAGATTGCTGGAGTCTTTTTGGAATTTAAACAAGTGTATTACTCAGTATGGAAAGTCTGTCTGAGAATTGGTGGAACCCAGCAGACTTACTGTAAAGACTGGATGATGCAAGAATGATAACATGTGTAAGAAATGAAGCTGAAGAGGCACACCAGTTAAAAGTGAGGCTGGAAATGCAACAGGATTGTGTCTTGTTCTCCAAGTTGTTTGAAATTCTCAAGCATAAGCTTCTTAACTCTTGCTGGAAGAAGACATACTAAAGATTACCAGCTGAAGGTATTAGGGTATGCAAGGCATTAGGAATGGTAATTACCATGACCTCATACATAAATAATCATTTAATAACACAGCTGATTTCTGGAGCCTTAACAGTGTGCTGTCAGTATAGAAAATACAAGAAAATTTCTTGAAGCAGTAAATACCTTCAATCTAAGAACCTATAGAAGAAAGAGGCTTTTAAAAAGCAAAAAAAGCAAACATTATCATGTTCCATAAAAAGGTAATAAAGTTGAGCAAGAGATGCTGAATAAGAACATGTAGGTAAGTGGGTTTTCAAATCTGGCCAGTGTGAAATGCTAATGGTAAGCTCCTAAACAGAGCAGGCCAGGTGTTTGATAATACTGGAAAATATGAGCTCCCACTAGATCACTACATTCTTGGTACTTTTTCAGGTCAGCTGATTTCTAATTAAATTCTGAAATATGAACATGAAATCTTAATTTTAGACATATTTGTGTTTGAAAAGTGGGACTTAAGCATACGAATACTTAAAATTTCTCTTTTGTTATTTATTACTCTGTTGTCTGAAATCTCACAGTTTTCAGGTTAGGATCAATTCTGACAGTGCTTCCAAAGCTATATGCAAACTGCACAACATCCCTATGATGTAAGGCGTAGAATAACTGGCAATTCACTGTGCAGTTTGACAATAATTATTCATAGCCTTAGCATTTGCAACTTGATAACCTATTTTAACAATATTGTTAAAAAGGTTCTCAAATAAACAATTCTGTGACTAAGAAGTCATAATGAATTTCCATTCCATAATGAGTGCCCGCACTGGTCTCCTGAGGGGAGGGTGCTCAATGGGCAGGGCTGCACTTGGTGCTCCCTGGTGCAGGTCCTCTTGCAGCAGGTGGCTGAGCTGCGGGACACTGTCAATAGGCTGAAAGATGTCAGGGAAGCTGGGAGGACGCAGCACTGCTTGCTCCAGGCCCAAACTGTGCAGGGGCCTCAAGCATCCACTGTAGCCCCTGGAGGGAAGAAGGAGGTCATTAACTCAGGAAGCTGGGAAACAGCAACAAAAAAAAAAAAAAAAACAACAAAAAAAGGAGGAAGAGGACAATTAAAAGCAAGGGGCTTCCTCCTAAACCTGTTGTCCCC
>WYDI02013836.1:0-16061 GCA_009867235.2 Psittacus erithacus | reverse complement strand
TACTGGACTGTTCTTATCTCAACCCATGGGAGTTGCATTCTTTCGATTCTCCTCCCCATCCCTCTGGGAGTGGGGGGGGTGTGGGTGTGTGGAAGGACAGGTTGTGGGGGGGAAAACGAGCAGGCTACATGCTTTTCTAATTTACGACTAAGCTTAAACCACGACACAGCCCGTGGGAGTTACATTCTGTTGATTCTTCTCCCCATCCCTGTGGGACAGGATGGGACTAGGCAGAGGGGAGGAAGGGGTGGGGAGTGAGAGAGAGACTGCGTGGTTCTGAGTTACGACTGAGCTTAAACCCTGACACCATGGGACGCAGGATTCTCTATGCAGATACTGACAGCTTGGCTGGGCTCTTTCCTCTATCCCAAAAGGGAAAACTTCCTTGTTTCTTTTGGTTCAGGAGATTAACTTCTATCCTTGCGTGTGTGGTTGAATGAAAATGTTATACTCAGTTTAATGTTTTGATAATGTTGGGAGTCACAGAATGATCTGAGTTGGAAGACACCTTAAAGATTATCTTGTTCCAATCCCCCTGCCATGGTCAAGGACACCTTTCACTAGACCGAGTTACTCAAAGCCCCATCCAGCCTGGCCTTGAACTTTTTCAGGAATGAGGCAGCCACAGCTTCTCTGGGCAACCTGTTCCAGTGTCTCACCACCCTCACAGTAAAGAACATCTTCCTTATATCTAATCTAAATCCACCTTCTGTCAGTTTAAAGCCATTCCCCTCTGTCCTGTCACTACATGCCTTTCTAAAAAGTCTCTCTCCAGCTTTCTTGTAGGTGCTCTTTAGGTACTGGAAGGCTGCTCTAAGGTCTCCCTGGAGCCTTCTCTTTTCCAGGCTGAAAGCCTCCAGCTCTCTCAGCCTGTCTGTCTGTCTTCTCTCAGCCTGTCTGTCTTCTCTGTCTTCACAGGAGAGCTGCTTCACCCCTCAGATCATGTTTGTGGTCCTTCTCTGAACTTGCTTCAACAAGTCCATGTCCTTTTTAAGTTGGGGACCCCAGAGCTGTACACAGTATTGAGGGTGGGGTCTCACCAGAGCGGAGTAGAGGGGGAGAATCACCTGCCTTGACCTGCTGGTCACACTCATTTTGATGCAGCCCAGTACATGGTTAGCAGTGCACACTGCTGGGCTGTGTTGGGCTTCTCATCAACCAACACCCCCAAGTCCTTCTCCTAAAGGCTGCTCTCAATCCATTCTCTGCTCAGCCTGTATTTTGCCCTGACTCACCTGTAGGACCTTGCACTTGGCCTTGTTGGCATTGGACCACCTCTCAAGCATGTCATTGTCCTTCTGGATGCCATCCTTTCCCTCCAGTGTTTTGACCACACCGCACAGGTTGGTGTCATTGGCAAACTTGCTATATTGCTGACGAAGATGTTGAACAGTGGTGGTTCCAATACCAGCTCCTTGAGAAACACCACTTGTCACTGGTCTTCACTTGGACATTGAGCTGTTGACCACAACTCTTTGAGTGTAACCATCCATCAAGTTCATTTTCCTATGCATCAAATCTATGTCTCTCCAGTTTGGAGATGAGATTGTCATATGGGACAGTGTCAAATGTCTTGTACAAGTCCAGGTAGATGGTGTCAGTTGCTCTTCCTTTGTCCCCAAACTCTGTCACTCAACTGTAGTAGGCCACCAGATTTGTCAAGCACAATTTCCCCTTAACTGGCTGTCACCAGTCACCTGTTTCTTTAAGTGTTGTTTATAAGGGATATTATTAAATTGGTTGATGCCTTGTCACTATTGCCTGGGGCTTTTTTTGCTTCAGTTTAGTTTATGCCTTGTGATCAAAAAAAAGAAAAGATTTCTAATAGGAATGTAAATCACTGTAATGCACACACCTTAAAAACACCTTCCTGTAACTTTGTTAAATGAGGCCAGCTTGTCTGCTGATGTAAATCATCGCAGCACCAACTAATCCAGGGTGATTTGGTCAAGAACTTCTTAGAAAATGGTCTTGTGAGCCTGGATCCTGTAGGTTGAATTGAGACTAGTGACAGACCTGTGTTATGCTGTGGCTTCTTTCTGGCCAGAGAAAAGCTGCAATACTGTGCAGTTTTGTGTGGGTGAATGTGCGTGGATGGTGTCTCTCTGCCCTTCCAGTCACCTATTGCCTGGCTTTTCTCTCCCATGAGCATTCCAACACGGAGGGTGTTCCTCGATGCATGTCCCAGCATGGGCTCTGTCTCCTGTGCTTATCAGGAACGCACCTTCCTCCTTCCTACTTGTCCTCCATAGCTATCCAGCGCAATGGGCAGTGTTGTGCTGGAGCAGAGCTGAAACGGTTGACCTCTTTTGTGGTGGAAGAAGAGCTCAGTAGCTGTCTGCCTGGGGTGCTTCAGAAGCTTTTTCCTTGCAGTGTTCATCTCTGCTCTACCTGATTTGGAGAGGGACTTGAACTCGATTCTTTTCCATCTGAGACGAGTGTCCTGGGCAGCGCCATTCCCTCTTCCCCTCCTCACTCAGTGCAGTAAAAAGCTTTGTTGGCAGTGCCTGGCCAGGGCTGAGCCAGTAAACTAAACAGTGCCCAGGCTGCAGCACTGGCCTACTGCTGTCTATTCTGCATAATTGTTAGTATCTTCCTTGGCATGCTTTTAGCACCTTTGCAGATGATGTCAGGGCATGGTTTGTGCAACAGCATTGGCCGGGGACTGTTTCCAACAGGTGGCATGGAAAAAACCACCCATTTCAGGGAAAAAGTGTGAGAGAGCACCCATATGGGTGTGAGGTGTAGTGGAGCACAGCTGTTAATATTTGTCTTCAAGGCCAGGGAGTGGACCTTCTGCTGGCTTTATTTATTAGAATAAGTATAGGTCTTGATCTCAACTTGCTGAATTTAGGTTGTTCTTGTACCTAGCTTAATCTTTTTGATGGATTAATTCTATGTAATGGAAGAGCCTCATCAAGTTCACCTGGGAGACTGGTTTTTCTGTTCCATTGTTTGTGTACTCTGGTTTGATATGGGAAATACCCTCTTCTGTTTTCGACCTTTCTTCACTCGCAACTTCAGCTTTCAAATAGGTAATAACTGCAGGATTAAAGAGTATTTGAGAGTCTTTCTGAGTGCCTGAAGTTTGCTCTCTCTGTCTCTCATTTTAACAAGCATTTCATCCTGGACCCCTCAAGCCTTGCTGCAAGAATGTTCATTTTTATCAAAAGGTTTGGTTTTAATGAATGAGCATTTCTGAACACAAATAACCTATGTCAGAAAATTCTGCCTCTAAAACTACTCAGTGAAAGAAAGGGACAGAAACTGAATTGGTGGCTTTCCTGCCCACTGCGCATTTGCAGTAGGTGCCACTAATTTATGTACAACAGTAAAGACTGTTATTTATCACTCCCTGGCAAAACTGCCAGTCATCTGTTGCCTAGGTAGAGCTCTAGATAGTCAGGGAAAAGGGCAAAGCCAGTGAAAGCCAAGCAGTAGTGTAAATGAGAGGTGGGGGTTAAGTTTTCACAGGTATAGTGCAGTTGCCACTTGGCATTTAGAATCCATTGGGGGGGGATATTTTGATGTCGTACTGTTCTAGGGAATGCACCAAGCAGTAAAAATTCCTAGTTAATGTTTCAGAACACTTAAAGTGTTACTTTTAAACACAAAAATAAGGCTTGTGCTGACAGCCCAGTCGTTGTATCATGGAAAATAGCAAGTAACACATTACTGAATGTGGTAATGTGGTGGCTGTGTCGTGTGAATTGCTTTTACATCTTCATAATCTACACCCAGCAGAACTGCTTACTGCTATTGTAGCCATAGTTTGCAATAAGTAGGGTTTACTGAGTAGGATCTCTTTTGATGTTTTATGTAATTATACCTAATCAAAAAGCCAGGACTTTGGTATTAAAAATCTTCAGATAAAGATTTTTATAAGCAATGGATTTAAGGTTTTTAATTTTTTTTTTCTTCAGTACATACTCCCATACTCCTCTTTAATTTTATTGGTTTTCCTTTTCTTAGGGATGAAGAACTCTCTTAACACTATACCCATAAATGTGAGTAATAAAAGTTTAAAGAAAACCCTGTAAGAAATTCATAAGCAGCAAACATGATATTTTGCCTTTAGCTTCTAAAATATTTGTCTACATGCTGTAGATTGAAGTTGAAATTATTAGTTGCCTGGAGTCAGAGTGGGCAGCTGCAGTGTGCGTTTGCTGTGTGAGCAGGGATGCCAAATGAACGAGTGAGCCATCAAAGGCTTAGGGTTACCAACACTGGCTGATAACTGGCTGTTAGCTGGAAGGGCCATACCTCGCTCTTCTCAAATACCTCTACTAGGTACACTCGAACTACCTGGTGTTTCAACTCCTAATTCCCCAGCTTTTTACTGTACATCCTGACCTGCTGACTCTCAGCTCTTATACACCAGTTACCATAGTGCTGGCAGCAGAGAAAACATCACTGCTTTCTGCCTCTGATTCCTCTGGGGCATTTGAAACAAATTGCTTCTTAGGAAGATAGTCTCAGACTTAGCCAGTACATAAGGAGTTTCTGGCTTGCTGATTTCCAAGCAGAGCATCTGATCTTGCGGTGGCCTTGGCTTTTACCTTTTGAATGACTGCATGCTCAAAGTGATCTACAGAGAGTAACAACCCCTTTTTTCAGGTTGGTATTTTCTTGTCTGTATGTCACATATAATAAAGCTAAGCACATATCATCTCCCTGCGAAGTTAAATCTGTTTGACCTAAAGTATTTGTGTGGTTTTTGGGGGGTTAAAATCAAGTAGGCTTGTATTGATTAAACAGCCACAGAGATCATGGTAAAGGGGGAAGCAGGTTCTCCTGTTGTACTGTGTTTGTTTTTATTTTTCACTCCAAGAACTGTTTGCCTTTTGCAGCATGAAAGAGCGCCTTGGAGCTGTTGGGAGAACCAGCAGTGGCATTAATAATGGGATGACTATGGCTGCTGCTCTCCCTGCAGTGGGTGGGCTGGGCTGGTGTGGACCAGAAACTAGTGACTGAGCTGATGAGGTCCCCCTGAAACTTTCAGTAATGAGATTTCTTGGTTAGGAGAAGACTGCAGTACTGTGCAGTTACTGTTTCCTTTAGGAACCAAGATCACCCTCTTTTTCTCTCAAAAGATTAGTAATCCTGAGCGCACAGAGAAGTGTATTTTTGTCACTATAAATGAATTTTAAAAATCCAGGTGTATTTGTTCATGCTTAGCTTACTTTCTCAAAAACTCTTCCAGACCTTTTGGAAAGCATGTACCCAAGTGTTACAGCCTCACAGATGGCGCACGAAGCCTCACCGTGGGCAGACTTTGCTTTTCTAGCTGTATCTGTTTGTCACTGCAGAGGCTTGTGCCGTCTTCTGAAACTGAGGAGACTGAGCCGGAGCTGTTTGAGTTCGGGCAGTTAAACAAATGTGGAAAAGTGGAAGAGCAAGCACAATAAAAAATGACCTGAAAAGGATTCACTTTCACTTCCCTGTGTTTGTGTCATGGCGTTAGTTCAAGCTGAAGGCAGTGCTGTGTCGCCTGTTCTGCTTTTCTAATTGCATTTTGCTGCTGTCTGTACAGATTATCAGTAAAACATGAATTATTCTCTTAATCCTCCTAATGGCTGTTATTTTCTTTTTCATTTTGATGCGTGTTTTCTCTAACAGTCGTCTCAAGCCTTTAGAAGGTAGATGTATTTGTTAGTTTACCAAATGAAAGAACAAAAGAGTTTTTCTGTGGATCTCGAAACCGTGCGTTAAACACAGTTAAAACAAAACTCCCAAGTGTCCACAATTTTTGCCTAGCTCTGTGTGGAAAGGTTTCCTTGCTTATTGCAGCCTCCTTGAATGTCAGCATTCCCTCTCAGCAGTTCTTAATTCATCATTTTTTTACAGCAATGTCTTCTTTTCACTGGGAAATCCGTTTCGTTCTCAGAGTTTTCATTCTCTTACCTGCATAAGGGGCAACATGAGTGTTCATTTTAAACTTTCTGTACTGATGGTGTGTCTACTGGTGTAGTTTGTAGTAGTTACCAGGAGATAATGTTTCAACATATCCATTGCCTTTCTTTTTCCAAATTGTGTTTGCAACTGGTTGGAGACACTTAAAAGTTGCTGGAAGAGTCCAGTTCCATAATGTTCCCTTTCTCTTTTAGGTTGAGAGTGACCTTATTTTTATCCTTGAAGCTTGAGTTATGAAGGAGGTTATTAAGCTGACTGATGTCTTGCCAGTATCGCCCATTTTTTTTTCCAGCCAGGCTTTCAATTAGTTTACATTTCTTGCCAATGCAGAAATTATTTTTAGGCCATGATGAGGTAAATTATCTCGGGTTATAAAATTTATTGCTGACTCTAGTTAAATGCTTTGTTAATACTGGGGACAAAGAAGAAATTGCCCTTTGCCAGTTTTGCAAAAGGATAGTTGGTTTTGTGCTGTTGTTAGGTACATTCCACTGTGAAACACCATGGAGGAAGAAGAATGCAGTGAACCCAAAGTCATCCTAGGGATAATGATTGTGCGAGTTGGTCTGATTCAGCCTCATCTTCACCCTTAAAAATGGCAATCATTGTCGTGTCTGTTCTTTAATGTAGACAGTGTTCATGACATCACCCTAAATCAAATGTGCACTCAGATTGCAAACCAGTCACGCCTGATTGTAGATGTAGCAGCAAAAACAGACAAAAACGAGTTGTCTGTTTTCCCAGCTGTGCGTTTCCCCACATACTATGTTATTTCCTTGCACTTTAGCTGTAGGCTGCATATGATTATTAGAAAAATCTCAATTTCTGTTTTTCTTTCTTGTTTTAAAAGCTTTTTAAGGAGGAACTTTAAAATGAAAAACTTAGTAATTGGAAGGCAAATGGTTTGGTTTGTCAAGCTTGTTCCCAGAAGAGGTCAGATGTGCAAGAGACAGGCCTGTCAGACTAAGTACCAGCTTTGGTTATGGGGTGCTTTTTAAATGGATCTGCTGGATTTCCACCAGCAAAGCTTGTCTTTGCAATCTGCAAACCTGGTGTATGGTACAGCTGCAATGCTGGGTTTTTTTGCCATGTATATGTATATATGCGCATATGTATACATATGTGTGTATATACACATACACCCTACAAATACGCATACTTATTTAACAAAACAAATAAATATACATATAGAAGTTCTGCTGAAGAATTAGCTCTTCTTGATTTTGTATTCCTTTGGAGAAGTTTCATTGCAAAAATGAAAGGAGATGTTAACAGTACATCCAAACCCAAACAAAGCAGTGCTCAGTCTCAGTTCTTGCTTATTTCCTTGGTTGGTAATGGCTAATGGTGTCCCTATTGCAAAACTTTTGTGCATTCATGTTTTCAGAGGACCCTCACTGTGCTTCAGGATACGAGGCAATTATTCATAATAGGGTAATTATATTTCCAATCAGGTGTTATGGAGAATGGTGTTGCTAGAGGAAAAAAATACTTGGCTTGGAATCTTGTGTACTTACATAAAAGTTGGAACCTGCTATTATGTGTTGCTGAGAAGCATGCGGTGCATTTCTGAAAAGTGTCTACTTTCATCTTTATCTCCTCACTTGTCTTTCCCTCTTTTCTAAACAGTTCCTACATGATAATGAGAAGTTGTCTTATGTAAAATGTTGCCATGCTGATAAGAATGGTTCATGACATGGTGATGCATTTATGGTACAGGTACCTGGAGCTGGAAAGCAGCGGTCATCGAAATGAAATCAGGTTGCATTATCGTTCAGGCAGTCATCGCTCCCACACAGAAGTGTTCCCATACATTTTGGCAGATGATAAATGGCACAGGCTTTCCTTAGCAATCAGTGCCTCTCACTTGATTTTACATGTGGACTGCAATAAGTAAGTTAAATGTTTTATGAGAAGTTTTCACATTTGGAACATTCCAGCTCTGAGCAGATTAAATAACAACTTGGGACTATATTTTTCCTTCCTTTTCAGAATTTATGAAAGAGTTGTGGAGAAGCCCTTCATGGACTTACCTTTGGGTACAACTTTTTGGCTGGGACAGAGGAATAATGCACATGGTTATTTTAAGGTATGCATTCCCTGAAAGGAAGAGTGAACTTGAAAATGATTAAGGGATAGGAGTATATCTTGTATGAGGAACAGCTGAGAGAGCTGGGATTGTTCAGCCTAGAGAAGAGAGGGCTCAGGAGGGTTCTCTTCAGTGTGTTTAAATACCTGAAAGTGTGTGGGGAATGAAGGTAAGGGATCCAGACTCAGTGGTGCCCACTTACAGGCCCAAGAAGCAATGGGCAAAAACTGAAACATCTGAGATTCCATCTGAACTTAAGAAAACAATTCTGCTATGGGTCTGGTTGAAGTAGGACTACTGTGGAAATATTCAAGAGCCATTTGGACAGAGTCCCGAGCAACCTGCTGCAGCTGATCCTGTTTGAGCAGGGAGTTGAAGCAGATGATCTCAGGAGGTGCCTTCAAAACTCAACTGTTCTGTGCTTCTGTAATCATAATACAAATTTTTTAGGGCTATGGTATGTTGTGTAGCAGCTTATCTGATGCAGTGAGCTGTGTTTCCATCAATAAATAAAGTTGCAGAGCCAGATGCATAGGGCTCAGTGTCACCAAGTGACACAGCCAACTGCAGCCGAAGACAGGGAAAGATAAATGGCTGAGTGCAACAGAATTCCAGGAAATAAATGGTCAGATTATTGTCTGTTTCATAGATAAATGCATTCTTTTTGTGTATGCCACAGAACACTACAGTCTAGGGAAGTCCAATTTAATTTCCTCTGTAGGATTTAGATTTCATCACAGTATTTTCTCTGCTCAGAAATGAATGAGATGACTAGCATCGATGATGAAAATGCTTTTTCCCTCAGGAAGAATATTTGTACATGTGTTTTGCTTACTGCTTCTGCTTTAAGGTGTATATATAGCAAGCACCTGCTGTATAGTAAGATTGAGAAAGTGAATGCTATGTTAAACTGGAGTGTGAATTTTGATTCCTCTGAGTCCCTTAGGTAGTACACATTGGTCATAGCCACTGGCTGTCATTTGGCTTGTCTTCTCTGGAGCTGCTTTAGCAAATGATGGCATCCCTGTGGATACCTTCCACACTGCAGTCCCATTTTCCTCCCAGTAGGCATCTTTTTACTTGAGCTGCAAAACAGAATTGATGATGTTGATCACACACACAATCACTTTTTTAAAATATGGCCTGTTAAATATTTTTTTTTTTTTTTTTAAATGTAAACCACTTTGGTTATGGCTTTCACGGCAAGTGCTATGCCTTTGTACTAAAATCAGGTTTTGGATATTGGAATAGTATTTCCTATACTTACATGCGAATATATATCCTTGTGTATGAAGTACAGAGGTCCTGTGGGACGCTCAGATTTGGAAACTGGAGCATGCCTTTGTCTTTGTTTTTCAACTCAATATGTATTTCCTTTTCCTCCAAAAGACTCAGAGGATTTCTGCTAAACAAGTTGCAAAATTTTATTCCTGGCTTAAATAAACAGTTGACTCCAAGAATAAAATCAGAAAATATTAATGCATTATTTGAACTGATCTCAAACACACATCCTTTATTCTCCTTCTGTTTTCCTTGTGCTTTCTCAGTTTTTGACTTGATTATATTCTTCTTTTTGCCAAATCATAGTCCCTGCAAAGAAGCTCATTAGTTGTAGAAAATGGAATACCCCAGTAGTGGACTGTTTTTTTCCTTTTTTCTTTCAAGAAAGATAAAATTAAACAAAAAACACATGGAGAATTTTGCCTTGGTTACAAATATAAACCAGCTTATCAGAAATACAGAAATGGACAGCTGTTAAAAGAGCTTTGATACAGCCAAAATATACTGTGTGGTGATTTCTCCAGCATAATACAGTACCAGTGGTCAAACTGCACTTTGTTGTGACTTTGTTGTACAGGGGTTTCATCAGTTTAGAAGATGAGGACTTTCAGTGCTTCTTAGTGTTTTGGAGAACATTTATTTTTAGGCAGTCACTGTGGGACAACTCCTACTGGTGTGATTCTGAGAGGGCCAGGTGCTTAGCTATTTCTGAAAGTCAGGCTGCTTTGAGCAGATTAAATGGATTGTCCAGAGGAATCAAGGTAGTCAAAATCATTAGTCACTCTGAAAAGGACTTTATTTGGTTGTATTTGCTTTTGAACGTTATATTACTGTACTAAACCAATGTGCTGTAGGCATATTCACCGGGATATATTTGTACCTGTTTCACTTTAAGGTCTGAAATCTGAGAGAGCAGTTCTGCTGATCTGATTTCTGGTACTGTGTAACTTCTCTCAGTACCTGGCATCCAGCAATAGTGTGTTAAGTTCAAATACTAGGTTCTTTAAGAGCCTGTGCAAAGCCTCTCATGAATTGTCGGGAGGTTCTGATTTGGGAGCCCAGGTGGGCTTGGTGTCACAGCTCTCTTTTGTTACTTTGGGAGAATAAAAAGGATCCTGAATTCTTGGTGAGTACCAGAGCCCAGCTAACATCAAATAGCTGATACGTGATGAATAAAGCTTCTCAAATAGTTGGAGAAACTTTGCTGGTGGTTAATAGCTAAATTGTTTGAATACTCCCCTGTGTTCAGTGAAGTGTTTTAAACTTGAGTGGGTTGGACCCTGCCGTTCCCCTTTTTCATGAAAGTGCCATGGCTTGGATTGACATCAGTTGGAACTTCATAACGCTGGGGATGGAAGGGAGGAGAAATAAATACAGGGAGCTTTTGGGTGCCCCTGTCAAAGGGGTCTTTGCTTCTGACCTGCAGGACGCATACTGTGTGGAGGTCCTGACATGGAGCCCTGTCTCAGGCATGCCTATTTTTTTCACAGTTGACTAATCACTGCAGCTCCTTGCGCAGCAAGGGGAAGCATCTGATCACCCTAGATTGTAGCTGTGTTATTAAGGGAGAAAGGCAGGCCTGGTACTCAAGTATCCTCTTAGTTGCCCTTCAGTGACCCCTACTTTTCTCTGTAGGTCACTTAGGTTGCTAAGTCAGCCCAGGTCATTCACTTGAAGTCTGTTGTTTTTTTTATTGACTTTGCAACTTTTGCAACATCTATATTGAATGCCCTGTGCATGTAGATGAAATGTGGACTTTTGCATTGTGTTCTTAGTGTTGTGAAACATTCTCTTTAGAAGCACGTTGTAATTATTTTACTTATCTTCCTAAGAAGGAGTTTTGGAGATGCAGGAAGTCATAGATGAAAGGAACATCTGGAATGGTATGATAGGATGGCTGGCTTTGAAATTGCTATTTGGCCTTTGCTTTTGGAAAGCAGCAAAATGTCTATTAATTATAGGTTAAGAGTACATGTAAATTCTGCCTGCAAGCATGGGATCTATTCTGCTGGGTGAAACCTGCCCTTTCCACATGGCATAGTTGAATCTCACGCTAAACTTCCCTCAAGTTCTTGCCAACATACAACTCTGCAGCAATGTAGCAGACATGTTGTTTTCTCAGTGTTTTGCATGCTTTATGGAAGGATCGCCATCAAAACCTGTCATGGTTTAACCCCAGCTGGCAGCTAAGCATCACAGAGCTACTTGCTCACTTTCCTCTGTGGGGTTGTTGAAGGGAGAGAATCAGGAGGGTAAAAGTGATAAAACTTGTGGGTTGAGGTAAAGACAGTTTAGAAGGTAAAACAAAAGCAGCTCACAAAAGCAAAGCAAACCAAGGAATTCATTCACCACTTCCTATGGGCAGGCAGATGTTTAGCCATCTCCAGGACAGCAGGGCTCCCTCAAGAGTAACCATTACTTGGGAAGACAAACGCCATCACCTCCCAACTCTTTGTGCACCTCCAGCCTGCTTGCTGATGGGAGGAGGAGCAGAAAAGGCCTTGAGGATGTGTAAGCACTGCTCTGCAATAAGGAAAACATCCCTGTGTTATCTGCACTGTTTTCAGCACAAATCCAAACCCGTAGCCCCATACTAGCTACTATGAAGAAAATCAACTCTACCCCAGACAGAACCAGCACAAAATCATACAGGATTTACATGAATGTGTTTTTTCCTGACTCAAGTTCCTTTAATCTTCACTTCTTTTTGACAGTTATAGCTTAGTAAGAGATTTGCATTTTAAAAGTGTTTCAAAGTAACTGACACTGCAGTTATTTTTCAGATTACTTTTAAAGGTCATTTTCAAGTTTTTCTCAAATGGCTAACTAAAAATAACAATGAAACACCAAATTCTTGCCACATAATTACATCTTGGCATTTACTCTTATGTCTTTAAAAATGGTGCAGTCTGTCTGCATGTATTTCTATTTTACTTTGTGTTTATTCTTCTATCACTGCATTGGGTCAAGGCAAGAAGTTGTATATTCATAAGTATTGTTTTTATCAGGCAGTTTTCCTGTGTGGGCTTTAATGCTTTTCGTGATGAATGAAAAACATACTTTTGACAGGTATAAGTAATGTATCCTTTTTTTCTCTCCACTTACACATAGGGCATAATGCAAGATGTGCAATTACTTGTCATGCCTCAAGGATTTATTTCTCAATGCCCAGATCTTAATCGCAGTAAGTCTGTTAATACTCATGCCATAAAATGAAAGGTGTACTTTGTACCTACTTTCTGTCCTACAAGATTTCTTAAAACCTTGAGTTTCACCGCATTAGTTGTTAAACTCTGACATGATTGAGCCTATTGTGAATACAGTTTGTATTTTATTAATATGCATACTTTGTTCTAGCATGCCCAACTTGTAATGACTTCCATGGACTTGTGCAGAAGATTATGGAACTGCAAGACATTTTAGCTAAAACATCAGCTAAGGTAATGTTTACTAGGAGTCACAGCATGGGAATAATGAGGACTCCGGTTTTTTAGCTTATTTGTTCATATATGGGGATGTGTGTGTGAGTGTGTGGGGCATCCCTGCATGGTATGATTCTATGTTTGCATTTATATATCTATGTCTAGTGTCTATATGTATGAATTCCCAGTTCAGAAAGCTTTCTGATGTTTTCATATTTTTATAGAATCATATATTTCAGTAGGGAACAGAATCTAAATCCCTGAGCAGGGAAAGGGCTCATAGATATTCAAACTATATTTATTAGGCTAACAAGTCAATGAATCTAGAATGAAATAGGTGGCTGTACTTACAATGCTTATTGCAGCAAGACTTACTGGTTCAAGACTTTTCTAGACCTGAGCTGCCAAAGGCATGTTCAGGCAAAATATATACAAGACAATTAAGAATCCAAAGCAGCATTTTCTTTTTATTTTTGCTAGAATATCACACAAAAACCATTAATGTCTGCTGGTGAACATAGACTAGTATTCCAGCTTTAAATGTCAGTTCTATAAATGTCTGCAGGCATCCTGTTAACTGGCTGATTTGATACAGAAATGTTAAAAATGCCTTGGCTGAAGTGGAGAAACAGTTGCTAACATGTTGGTTTTGAGCTTTATCTCCAATTTTGCCTCTCTATTCAGATTCAGGTCTTTTGTGTATAATCTGATATCTGCAAGTAGTTAATGTAGAGCAAGTGTCTTGATCAGTTCACACATACAAAGAGGAGAAATCAGAGGCAAAACCCATCTTGATCTACTTGTTTTGTTTCATGATGTCCCTCATGTTAGAGAAAGAGGAAATGTGTTGTGTCTTGCTTCTTAATTCCCATCTCTGAGTGACTGATGGTTTAATCATCATGTATTTTACTGTGTTTTATTGTCTTTGACTGCATTTGGCTATATGTATTATTTCATCTACATGCTTGATGATCATGTTCATACTAATGTGGAAACCATTTACAAATTCAAAACTTCTTTCTGAACTATAAATACAGTTGTCCCAAGCTGAGCAGAGGATGAACAAGTTGGATCAATGCTACTGTGAAAGGACCTGCACAATGAAAGGCATGACTTACAGAGAGTTTGAATCCTGGACAGATGGCTGTAAGAACTGCACTTGCATGGTATGGCTATAGTTTGAGTGGAGACTCAGGAACTCTGGTGTTTCCTCTGATTACAGTTTTACTGAGGCTAATAATGAGAAAACTTCCAGGTGTGTGCTAGGTAGTAACAAAAAAGTGCTAGGAAACCTATTCTGCATCTAAGGAATAGTATTAATGGATGTGTTTTTCCTATTGTTTCAGTAGTGCCAGCATATGTAGCTCACCTATATTTCATGTCACCACACACAGATGCTATGCAATATATCTAGCTATCATGCTCTTCCCATGCACTCAGTTGCAAACAATTTCTCTGGATAATTAATTCCCTGCTTTTTGTCACTATAAATGTAGCCTTTTTCTTAGCAAATTATTTAATTGATCCCTTGTGTCTGATTCCCTTTGGTTGCCTTTGGTTACATCTCAGTAAGTGATACAAAGTAAAAAGTCAGGGTCATATGCATGCTCTGTTATATCACAAATGAAAAGATTTGTTGGGTGGATGGAAGATTCTCAACGGTATCACAACTGCAGAAGTGATAGCATGGTTTGGTATCCTTTCAGGTACCAAATCACGGAATCTTTATTATTGTCCATTTGTGTAAAACTCATTAATTTCACTTGAACTCCTTAAATGCCTAATCCAAAGGCCATTAGAAGTCAGTGAATAGGCTGTTGTCTGTACTGCACCTTAGATTGATTTGCTGCTATCTATAATTTTTAAATGTTTCTTCTTAAGCTTGGTATGATTTTCATCTTTATATTTCCATGGGGATATTAATTTTGCTTTTAGTTTTTTGTGTTTGATGAGAAGATGACTTAGTCCGTGGTATGAAATCTGGCTGATAGCTGTTTAGATATTGAATTTAGTGTTAAATGTATTAGGTATTTTTGTCTCAGATTTTTCTTGCAGCTGTGAGATTATTACCTTTTAGGCATGCATTGTCTCTCATATGAAAATCAAAAGGCAGAGTATAGTTCTGTGAGGTTATTTCACACTGATCTGTCAATTTGCTGTTGACTGGCAGAATGTTTTACCTCCAAATAGATTTGCCTCTAAAAAAAATAAATTTGATCATTATCATCTCAAAGAACACATCATGTATGTCTAAAAGATTGTATGCATGATATTCTAAAGGTATAGTTTCTGTTCTTGTAGTTATTAAAAGAGCCATGTTAAAACATATTTTTAGTTAGTGTTCGGGAGTTCATTGCATTTAAAAATAGACTTTAAGTTCCTGTATTTGAGAACATTTCTGCTCTTTCTAAATATAACTACCAGTTGTGAACCTTTTGTTCTAGAATGGTACCGTGCAGTGCGAGGCTTTGATTTGCCCCCTCTCTGACTGCCCTCATAACTCTGCCCTGGCGTATGTGGATGGCAAGTGCTGCAAAGAATGTCAATGTAAGTTTTACTGTGGTGCTTCCTTCAATGAATATTTTGAAATCTGTACTGAAAAGAAACCTTTCTGTAAACATGTCAGTGAAAGAACTGGTCAGGGAATGAAATATTGGAGTTGAGGAATCGGGGAACTTTGACTTCTCGGAAATATTTTTGGAAATTGATAACCAGAAGGTCTTAATTTTTTGGGTAAGAGTATTTATTTTTATTTTTTTTTAAGTGATAGGTATTTCTTATCAATATTTAAGAAAAGATAAATTAACTCTCTGCAGGCTTCTGTAGTCTGTCTTTTAGACCAAACTGCCAGAAATTCAAGAACAATTGCCTGATGTTTATTTTGACCGTGTTTCGAAGACCTCTATCACAAGAATAATGTACTTTCAACCTTATGTTGTAGTGCTAGAAATGGAGGTTCAGATTTATGATTCTTCTGTAATTAAAGGAAGAGAAAACTCATACTAGACCCAAGAGACCAGCAAAAAACCAGACACCTAGAAATGTTCTTTCACAAAAGGTCAGACAGAATTATAAGGAAACTGGAAAGAGGTAATATAATATTGTCATTTAAGATAGGGGATTACCTTTTGTGTTTATTTCTGTCCTGGGTTCAGCAGTAGCAGTCATTTTTCTCCTTCTTAGTAGCTGGTGCGGTGCTGTGTTTTTGATTTTTTGGTCTGGGAACAGCGGTGATAACACCGACGTTTGTAGCTACTGCTTAGAATGTTTAGACTGAGGAAGAACATTCTGAGCCTCATGCTCTGCCAGGGAGGAGGGGAAGCTGGGAGGAAGTGGAGACAGGGCACCTGATCCAA